>CAUYRT010058612.1:0-21869 GCA_963574885.1 Lepilemur ruficaudatus | reverse complement strand
TTTTTTTTCTATATATTTTTAGTCGGCCAATTAATTTCTTTCTATTTATAGTAGAGACAAGGTCTCGCTCTTGCTCAGGTTGGTTTCGAACTCCTGACCTTGAGCAATCCGCCTGCCTCGGCATCCCAGAGTGCTAGGATTACAGGTGTGAGCCAGGGATACATTTTCTTAGTGAAAGGGCCTCTTTTCCTTATGGCATTTGTAAACCTGGGGGGACTGGAACAGTGCTCCTGTACACACACACACACACACACGCACACAAGTCCGACGGGGGTTTCTGGCAAGGAAGGGAGAGGAAACAGGTGTCGTTCTCTGGATAAGCTACAGAAACAATTTGGCTCATAGTTCCCTTGGAGGTCTCTTGCTGGGCTCTCCAGAGAGAGCATGGAAGGCATGTCCTTCCGCCAAGAGCTGCCTCTCAGGGTCACCAAGAAAACTCAGGAAGGAGGAGGACCAGCCTTGAAGGTTGGGGTGGGGAGCGGGCGAGGGACGCTCAGGAATTCTGAGAGATAGGAGTTCAGGGGTGAGCCCTGCCTGTCCTTAGCCTCGCATGGTCATTAGGCTTCTGGGACCCTTCCCTTTTGGTTGCTGGAAATGGGCGTTAAAGTTGCTGTGAGGCCGTTGGGTGGGTGGCAAGGTGGCTGTGAGCACCCACAGCAGGTGGCATTTGCTATTCTGACCATCCCTCCTACCTACCCCCCACTCCCCCTCACATATCCTCTGCCCTGGCGGGGGAGAATATTTTTCTCAAGAGTTTTGTTTATCTCAGCCTGGGGTTAGAGCCTGAGGCCTGTGAGAACTGGAATAGAGTCATCTTTCAACTTCTTCAGACCCCCCCACACACCCCGTCACCACCACCAACACTGCAGGGGCAAAGGTAGCCTCAGCGTCCAGATGGGTCCTGTTTCCTTCAACCGTGGTCCTGTTCCAACTTCATTTCACTGGCCTGCCTGCCTCCCCCGAGGATTGCATAAACATTTCCAGAAGGATGCAGATAAGAGCAAAGAAAGAAAGACCTTATGTAAACACTAGCTGGCTAGGCACCAGGAGATATTATTAGTTTATTAGGGCTTTAAAAATACTCCAAAGCTCAACTAAAGGAAAGGAGAAATTTGCTTTCATTTGAACCTCTGTTACTGTTGCTAGGGTCAGCAATACGAGGGAACCGGGCATCTCAGGGGACATATGATATCATACAGATCGCAGGAGGCGCAAAGAGGGAAGGTGCAGAGATGTGGCTGTGGTGACCCCACTGGCCAGAGAGGACCGGGTGGTGCTGGGGCTGCCCTTTCTGTGAATTAAGAGCTGAAGAACAGTACAGATTGGAGAGACCCTCACTGTGGCCCTAAGGTGTGGTACGACCTGGCTCTTCCCCCTCCAGCCCGATCTCACACTTCTCCCTCTGGATCACGCTCTCCTCGCATCGCCTGTGTTCCTAGGGACGCATCAAACTCTTTCCTACAGCAGGATATGTTGTTCCTTCAATTTGGAAAGTTTTCCTGGGCATTTTG
This sequence comes from Lepilemur ruficaudatus, assembly GCA_963574885.1. Lineage (NCBI taxonomy): Eukaryota > Metazoa > Chordata > Mammalia > Primates > Lepilemuridae > Lepilemur > Lepilemur ruficaudatus. Next base: position 20,358 of record CAUYRT010058612.1, on the reverse strand, counting down.
CTTAGCTCACTCCTCTTTGTCCCTTCAGGTTTTAGCTTAAATATCACCTTCTCAGAGAGGCCTTCCCTTACCCCCCATTTAGAGGGAGTGACTCTAGTCCCTCTTTCTTAGTGCTACCTGCTCAGTGCCGTCACTGCACTAGCCATAACCTGTCTTTATTTTATGTGCTTGGCTATTTGCTTTCTGTTCCCCTCACTGAGCGTGAGCGCCCCAGAGCTTACAAAATTAGGAAATGCTCAAAACCACTTCTTGAATAAATGATTGAGCGAGGTTTCCCTTTTGGGATGAACAGAGCTTCAGGATGGGGGTGCATTTGGCTCCGGTTCACAGCTCCCGTGGGGAGGGCTTCATAATAAAGCTCCTCTCTCCTCCTTGCCTGGGAACGTGCTGCCCTACCTAGGAGTGCCCTACCTAGGAGTGTAAAGGATGCCAACATCCTTTAGCTTTCATTGACCAGAGTCTGGTTTATTTTGAACCCAATAACCAGTGGTTGAGAAGATCCTTGATCATTGTGTGAGGCCAAGATACTTTGCATTTCCCCTGGATCTATGGTTCTTAAACTTGAAGGTGCATCAGAATTCCATGGCGGGCTTGCTGAAAGAGATCCCTGGGCCCCACCTACAGAGTTTCTGATTCAGCAGATCTGGGATGGAACCCAAGAATATGCATCTCTGACAAGCTCCCAGATGATGCCAATGGTGCTGGTCCAGGTACCACACTGTCATAGATGCTGGAATCACCAGAGACATTGACAATCAAATGAGCAGAAAGGAAGCAGCAAAGAATTGAAAATTGCAGGGCCTGTTGATGCCCAGGGAAGAAGAGTGTTTGTAGGGATCCCAGCCTCTGACGTCTACCTGGCAAGACTTTTGAGTTAAAGTAGCTCACCTGGCCAGATGGCCTATCACCCATCCCCATGTCTTCGTAAAAGCCAACCAATAGATTAACCTACTAACTCCAACGTTAAGAAACATTATCCCAAGAGAATGACCTACCATCTAAGTCTGCCCAGGATTGAAAGATGTTATGGACTGAATGTTTGTGTCCTCCCAAAATTCATACAGTAAAGCTTTTAACCTCCATTGTGATGGCATTAAGAGGTGGAGCCTTTGGGAAGTAAATTTAGATTAGGTTGGGAGAGTAGGACCCTCATGATGGGATTAGTGTCCTTATTAGAAGAGGAAGACACAGCCATCTCTCCCTCCATGGAAAGGCCAGGTGAGTACACAGAGAGAAGGCAGCTACCTGCAAGCTAGGGACAGAGCCCTCACCAGACATTGAATCTGTTGGTGCCTTGAATTTCAACTTCCCAGCCTCCAGAACTGTGAGAAATAATGTCTGTTGTTTAAGACACCCAGTCTTTTGTATTCTGTTATAGCAGCCCAAGCTAAGATAAAGGGTCCCCAGAACATAGGACTGTCAGTGCTAAATACCAGGGAAATCTCAAGCAAAATGGGAGGATTTGGTCACCCTCATCCCAAGTCTCTTTGTCTCCAATAAAAACAACGCAGAAAAAACATCTCTGGTATAATGTTTATTTAAATAGTAATCTTAAAAAGGCTTTATACAAATCATATAAACACAGTTTGACATTGTTGTTTATTTTTTACATTAAAGAATCACAGTAAAAGCTCTCAAGTTCCCGTGATCTGGCTCAGCCAGCAAATGGTCGAATACCTTTAACTGCAAATCCTGGAAAAGTTAACCTTCTGTGTGACAGTTTAACTTCGTCCCTTGTTCTCTTGTCATTCATGCTCATTCCCTGGACCCTCATCCCTGTCAACTACCCAGTCCCACCCAAGAGAGACAGCAACCCAGCGGCCCTGTCGACACCTAGTCCAGGAGAGCGTGGAGGTAATGTGTCATTCAGTACAAGGCAAAAAGGAGATCAATACTGGGAGTTGGGTTTCCCAAAGGGAACAACTCAAGGAGATTGGTCAGCTAGCCTACCTACAGATACAGGTAACAAATGCACCAAGCTGTCCCCTGGCCAAGTTACAATCAGGCCCAGCTGTCTTTCTTTCTGTCTTACAATAGACCAGCCTCCAGCCTCGGTGAGGTATCTACATGTAGCCCTGGGTACCCTGCTGCTTTCTGTTCAGCATCCATGGCCCATTCAGGGCCTCAATGGTGAATACAGATACAGGACTTTCAGAGGAATGCAGGTTGAGTTGCACATAACTTAGAGGTGAATTGCAGGCCTGAGGCAGGGCTGGACTTTGGGGAATTATAAACAGCCCACTGGGCATGAGAGGGCCAGGACCCCTGGTGTAGACTTTCAAACTTCTCTTCTTTTGCAGGCTACTTCTGGAAATCCCTAAGACTTACCAGCTTTCTGAACACTGAGCTGCATGGGAGGGCGAAGAGGGTGGGCTAATTAAAAACTTGTTTCTGCTGCATTCCCAGCTCAGGGGGTTCCTAAAGCTAAGCCCTTGGGCATGACAGCTTTACTTTTCACCTCTAACTACCACTGTGCCAATGAGTGCTGAGATCAGCAGTGACACTCGGGCCCTAGGTCAAAGTCACAACACCACCACTGGATCCCACGTGACCATTCACATACACAGTAGATACAGAGAACTCAAAGGCCCGCAAAGACACACACACGTGAATAAATAGCTGTGGGTTGAACTCTCCCTCTCTGCACACAAAACACTGTGACATTACCATTTGAACTAGCATTTTCATAAGTTAACATTTAAAGGAACCAGCCAGTCCCATTCACCCTTCCCCTTACACCTGGGTATGAGACAAATGAAATCGTAGGTGACCATAGCAGCAAAAATGGTCTGAAAGTTTACCACTGATATGCAACAGGCTGGGCACACTGGTTGAGTTTCAAATGTATTCCCAGCACACAGGCGATACTTAGGCATTAATACGTAATCAAGATTTGGATCTTGATGCGGACAATCTTATCCTTCACACAGTTCATTCTATTCCTGATGCCTCCTTTTCTAGAGTAGCTGAGCATCATCTAGGGCTATGACTACCTTTTGGCAACAGGGCTCATTCCATTGGTAGGATCAGTGGTGAGCTGGGGGGAGCTGGGGATGGAGCCATTGGGGCTAGGGAAGGAGGAATGCCTTAACTTGTAAGATACTCACTGATGTCTACGTAGAGGGAAAATACATTTGTCTTCATTTTTTCAAGGCACTTAATAAAAACACATAAATTGGTGTGTGTGTGTGCGCGCACATGTGTGAATGTGTGTGAATGAAAACTTAAGTCTCTTGGGTTTGAAGCAGTGTGGTTAGCATGTTGGTCCACAGTACTTGCAGATTCCTAGTTAGAATCAGTTCTTGCACGTCCTAGCTCTGCATCTCCTGGAAGGCTGAGGAAATCTGTGTTTACGAGCCTATCAGAGAGACTAACTCATCAAAATGTCCCCATCTACACTGCTCAGCCTTTCCATCACGTGATCACAGAGGCTGGGCTTCTCTCTCCCTCTCCACGGTTCTCCTTCTCGTCCAGTGGTCACTGGTTACCACATCACACTGATGGAGAAAACATACCAAGAGCCTGTTATTTTCCCCAGCCCACCTCTGAGAATATCAAACAATGCTGTTTCCTGGGGTTTAGAGACTGCAAAGTGTACGTGTGTGCGCGCGCATTTGTGTATATGTGTATGTTTTAGAACAACAAGGAGGAGGGAAAAGAAAAGGCAAAACCACCACCGGAGGCCCCATGCGGGAACCTCACCGCCACAAGCTCTGGGTCTGGATTTACAGAATGGCTCCTGTTCACTCACAAAGCACTTGAAGGCTCGTCCGCTTCTAACATGGAGGTGCTTCTGTGGATCTTGATGTGTGAAGTTTCCTTTCTGGTTTGTTTTAAATCGCATACGAGAAAGAGCTGTTCATGCTGACCCTAAAATGGCAATATTCCCCTGGATAAAAAAAGTTAAAGGCAACAACATCCTACTTAAATGCTAGGACTGGAAACGGCAGCTTGCAGGGTTGGCTGGCAGAACCTACTCCACAGTAAATCCCTTAAGTCATCAGACAATCAGAGGACGGGATAAGCTGGACGGCTTTTTCTCTTCTTTTTCTTTTGAGTTTTATTTCTAAAGATGGAAAGGCTGAAAAGACGCTTTGCTTTTCAAGTGTTGATTAGAAAGAGAAAGCGGAGAATAATGATCACTGCTCCGCTTCTATACTGAAAAAGTCATTCTCTTCTGCCTCTTTGAGTTGCTCACAGACCAAAGAAATAAAATATAATAATAATAATAACAAACTCACAAACAAAATAGAACTGTGACCCCAAAGAGATGAGCTCCTGTCTTTTTCCCAGCAGAGAGCACAGCCCCGTTCCTGCAGTGACTCAGCCACCGCGGTCCCAGGTGGGTGATCACCCCCTTCGTGGCTGCATCTCCCTCCCTCCCTCCCTCCACTTGCCTGTCTGTCCTGTCCACACCTTCTGTATTCTGGATCGGTTTGATCGAGATTATGGCATTCAGTTTCCAAAGGAAAAAAAACGTAATCTTCACCAGCCCCTCTTGCTGGAATGAAACGTCAGCTGGGATTCAGGTGCAATCCGTCATGCCTCGGAGCAGCACTTCTGGTGGTTCATCTTGACCTTGTGCTTGAGGCCATCGTAGAGCTCGAAGTTGTAGTTCTCCAGCGTAGTGCAGCTACGGGAGCTCAGGCCCGAGTAGGAGCAGGTGCAGTAGAGCAGGAGCCCCGCGCAGGTGGCCCCAAGGAGGACGCCCAGGGAGCTCATGGCGATGATGGTGATGAGGATGGGGTCCAGCGTGTAGAGCCAGCTCTTTTCTTTGTCGGCTGAGGGGGCACCGGACCCTGAGGTTGGGGAAGAAGAATTGCTCCAGTCCACCTCGTACTCATCTATGATATACAAAACACATGAGAGATTGCAGGCACGCTGCTATGTCAGGGTGAAATACCTGCGCCTCCCCAGCCCAGGGGCTCCTCAGAGCACAGCAGTAAGCAGCAGGAACTCTGGAACTAGACCACTTGGGTTCGAAGCCCAGTCCTACCACGTCCCAACTGTGCAACTTTAGGCAACTGTTTTAACCCTTCTCTGCCTCAGTTCTCTCATCTGTAAAATGTGCGTATTAACAAAATCCACCTCAACTGGGTTGTTAGGAGGATTAAATGAACTGGCACCTGAAAAGTGCTTGGTGTCTGGTGCACAGTAAGTACTGTCTAAACATTTGGTACTTAAATAACTGGAATTGTGTTAGGCAAGCTCAGATTACAACAGAGCCTTCGGGGTGCCTCTGGAGCCCCTGGGATGGCCTTGGTTCCAGGTAGCCTCCTCGTCCCTCACTTCCAACGGCCTCAAGTCAATCAAAGGACAGGTGGGGACTATTTTCACATGACGAGTTTCCCAACTTGGCATTCCTGGCCATAGAAGCAGCAGATTTTTTCCCCAGCCTCCGCACCTTTCTTGGCGTGCGTCATGCCTCACTGCTATGGGTTGACTTGTGTGTCCCCACCCCGAAAATGCATGCTGCAGTCCTGACCCTCAGTTCCTCAGAATGTGGCCTTATTTGGAGATAGGGTCTTTACAGAGGCAGTCAAGAACAGACACCTTCCTCATGGCCCTCAGGAGGAACCAACGCTGTCCACACCTTGGTCTTGGATTTCTAGCCTCCAGAACTGTGAGAACACACATTTGTGTTGTTTAAGCCACACAGTGTGTGGCACTCAGTTATGGCAGCCCTAGCAGGACTGATCTACGTGCGTTTCTGTGGTGTGGCCAAGGCATGATCACATCTAGGGCTCATTTTTCAGCATCTCCTAATAATCCTACGAAGAAGGCAGGATGATAATATATATTTTTTAACAGGTGAGAATCCTGAGGTTTGAAGAAGTGAGGGGACTGTGTAACGCAGTCCGGGTCACGGAGTCAGCCAGCAGTTAAGCCAGGAACAGAAATTAGGCTTTGTGCTTCTGTAGCCCTCGCTCTTTCCCTCCATCGTCACTGCCGCTGCTGCTGGATCTGTTGCAGCCTCTCCGTGGAGGTCAGTCGTGCACTTTTGCCCATAAAAGGAGTGCTGGACTGGGCTTTGCAGGCAGAGTCTGCAGTCAGTTAACAAGGTGCTGTCGGGGCTAGTCACTCCCGTTTCTATAACTACGCATGAAGTTTTGGATTAAGGTCGGGTTGAAAGCAGCTGCTCTATAAACAGCTCTTCTCAAGGGCATCAATCTTGGTCTAAAATTGTTCTCTGAGTGGAATCTTGCTGTTGAGCCTCTTGGAGATCAACACTGGCACTCAGAGAAGCCCAGGGAGACCTGTGCTGTTCTGAGTCAAGGGAAGCAATGACAGCTCCGTGTTTGCCTGGCAGCCCTCTAGTCAGGACTCTCACTTTGGCTTTCCCAAGTATATGTATTTGAAGTGGAAAAATAGCACTCAAAATAAATGTGAAAATATGAGATGGGCATTGTGAAAAAGAAACCTCAATCTTGCAATGTGCCCCAACCTGGAGTCTTGGATGGTGTGTGAACAGTTTGCCCCAAGCCAGGGAACCAGAAACCAGCAGGCCTGGCAGAATAGTCACATTTATGCTCATCCACTCAGGCCATTTTTGGGAAAGATCAGCGTGTTCAAGCAGTGACATGTACAGAGGAGCCAGCCTTTCACTCCTAAAGGGTTTAGCCAGATTTGACGTCCATCCATGTAGAGTTGCCTGAAAGAGGGGACCTGTTTCAGATTAGGCAGAGGGAGCTCAATAAGCTTTCTACATCTCTAAACTTGACCTTGACAGAGCAGTGATGGTTTCTTCATTCTCTGGATTCTTTTTATATTGCTGACTGACAGTTATACATTTTGGTTCTCCAATACCCTGGGCATTATTTTTGTTTATAATAATACTTTATAACCTAACTTAAATTTCATTATTATCTGCTAAATCATAGCAATACTCACCATCAATTTCATCTTCATAGCCCTCTCTTCCGTGTGTTTCTGGAATGTCCACTATAATAAAAAGAAAAACAAATCAACTTATGACAAGTTCTATCACCATGGCTAAAAGGCAGAGATGCAGCCTTTCTGAGAAAGACTCCCCGTTCCGGCAGGCAGCTAGATCATCCACTTCTACATCATCCAGTATGTACATTGCTGGATCATTTCTCCTTCAGATGATCTGTCTTTTCTTCCAACAACAACCAGAAAAATAGAAATAATGAGAAAGGCCAGGTCTTCAGTGCCAAGTAAACCCTTCACTTGTGTCTTTTTGATGACTGTCATTCATTACCAAGATAGGGGTGGGTTTTATCTAAGGCACCTGCGACAGCATCTCGTGCCCAACATCAGTGGCTGTTACTGGGACGTCCATTCAGTGCGGCACACAGTGTCTTCTTACGTGCACACATCTAGGTGGACACAAAGTACCAGAATCTTTCTCCTCTGGATTTCAAATAAACGTATGGTAATTTAAGGAAGTCCTGTTGCACCGTTGTATATTTTGATGTAAGAGCAGAACTGGGAAGAATCTCATTATGCCACCCCACCTTCCCATATCTGTGCCAATATCTCTCCTCTTTCCTCCCCAGTCTGTTTTTCCTATTGGCTTTCTTTGTGGTTCAGAACAGACAGAACGTGGGCATCCCTTCTGACTAGCCAGGCTTGAATACAGCTAAGTTAATTTACTCTGAATTTTCTCCCATATTGCCACCATCTATCTTTATATTTTTTATGATAGTTTTTTGGGGCTAAGACAGGTCTCTCTATTCACTATGCTGTCCAACTTAAAAGAAATCAGAGCTCATGAAAATGACCTATCTAAGATGGGAAAGCCTTAGAAGAGAGAACCAACTATGTGGCAAAGAGCAGGGTCTTATTTCTTCCCGTCTCACAAGCTAATTACGCCTTTCTGGGCTGTCAGCTCAAGACAGCCCCAGCGAATGCGTGTGGCCCTTTCAGACTTATGTTCAACCCAAAGTCCGATGAACAATCTTGGGGTTAGCACTATAAATTGATATCCAAAAATCAAGGCTTACAAGAAAATGAAAAATCTCCAACAACTAAAGTATCAGACAAAGGGGGGAGAAAAGAACTTAAGACCATCCCAAGTGTCTCTCTCTCATCAGCACTACATCTCAGGGAAGATCTGCTTGACCACGATCTGAGCTGAGGATTGATCCATCACTGTTGCACTTGAAATTCAGTCTTTTCCTGAAGGCCATGGTTTTAATCATGCTAGGAGTCCTCCTCACTTCTGGCCAAAGTACTACAGCACATTCTCCTCTCTGTTGCTAGTAAGGGATGCACAAAACAACTTGCCAAGACCCCACTTGAAAGCACCGACGCCATGTGGCACCAATCCTTTACAAATCCAGCCCTTTCCTGGCAGGTCTGCAGCATGGCAACTGGCACCTGCAGGCCACGCCAGCTTCCCCACCTCAGTGCCCAGCCCTGCATTATTCTCCACACCTACAAAGCAGGCTGTTTCCTTGGAATGAAGCTGTGAATGAGAATCAACGAAAGGCAGGTGGTGTTTGTCATAGGGATCAAATTGAGCTTGTGAAAGTCAACCGAGAGTTTTTTTTAACCTTGTGAGAAAAAAAAAAAAAGAACATGGAAGAAAACTGTCACATTTCTAACAAAGAATCATTTTGATGGGATGTTCATATGTTTTAACACCTTCATGGATAAAAGATGCAGAACGCTGGATGAGGATACATAAATCAGCCTAGGATGAGAGTTGCGGGGCTCCTGCCGGCGACTTCGGGGCCCAATTCTGTGCTTGCTTTTAGGGATCTGGTCTCTGCCAAGGACGTGATGAATTCTTGGAGGCTAGAATGCCTTCTCACTCCATCTCACACCCTCGGGGAAGAAGTCTTAGGATACCACGGATCATGGGCTGGAAAGGGGTGGGTGTGGCACCCCTTAATCTTGAAGAAAAAAGGGTAAAAGGATGGTAATGACTGGGAGAGCATTTTATCCCAGGAGATCACAGCCACTCCCCTCTGGAGGCAGAGGACTGAATGAGATGATTTCCCAAGAATTGGTCCATTTCTAAAATTCAGTGAAATCAACTGCCCAGATGCAGCTGAGATTTCTGCACCTGGAGAATCCAAGGCTACTTAAGGTGAAGAAGAACACTTTAGCGGCTCGACTTGGCTTTGTGTATAGTCACCGCTCCCAGGAGTTTGGGTGAGTGGGAAGAGGTCGGAAAAAGGATACGTTAATCAACAATTTCAAAAGCGCATCTGTGCACCAAGCCTTAAAGAAAGAATGGCACACCGGGGAAAACACAAATAAAGGGAACATTTGTACAAAAAGCCATTTACTTTGATAGCAATTTTCTCTAGTCCCTTTGCTAATATTCTTGATATCTGTGTTTGATTAAGAGCTTTCTCTCTCAAAAGTGTCTTTGCCCTTCACAGGCCACTTTCCTTTCTGTTGGGCCCGGTGGGTAAACCTCAGCCTGTTCCTTAGGATGCTGGGGGGAAGGACTGTGGTTCTCCCACTGGGTCCCTATAGCTCTAGAAAAAGAAAAAAAAAGGCAAGGTGGGGCAGGGGAGTTGCCAAGAGGAAACCCAGGGGGAAAAGGTACTGGCCTTCTCTGGGGGCAGGAGGGCCAATGATGGGCTGGGAGCTGCAGACAGAGGGCAGGGCAGCAGCCTCCTGGGAAGGGGACTGGCAGGCACAGGATAGTGAACCCCACTGGGGAGGTGGGGGACAGATATCAGGAAATAGGAGAAAGGGACCAGGGACTCAGAATTTTGTTTTTATTTTATTTTTTTTAGAGATGAGGTCTTGCTATGTTGCTCAGACTGGCCTTAAACTCCCGGGCTTAAGAGATCCTCCTGCCTCAGTCTCCCAGGTAGCTGGGACTATAGGCATGTAATTTTGTTTTTTTAATGAGGAGAGAACCTTCAAGGACTCTGTTTCAGTGGGCGGGTGTGTTTGTGAATGTGAGCTGGGCCAGGGAGAGTGGAATGGGCCACACCTCTAAAAGAACACAGGTCAGGAAGGGATCTTACCGCCCACATGACTTCCACCTGCGACCTTTGTGCTCCTGTGACCCCGTTTCCTTTGAGGCCCCGTGTGGATTCCGTCTTGGGCCAGTCTGACTCCAGAGCCTGAATACTGACTCTTAAACACCAGAGAGGCTCCCCCCAAGTCTGCATTCCAGTTCTCTGGGCGTGGGCAGGCTCTGCAACCACCACGCATCATTACTGCCGCTTCCATCAGAACAAAGCACCGCCTTGTCTCGGATCCCGGTTGGCTGGACATGTGCTCTCTGGCTGCCTGCCTGCATCACTGGCTCACCGCTTCCGTGGGAATTGATGGGGGCTTCTTATAAACGTGAAGATGCGGTGATCTGAAATCTGGGGGTTCACGTTTTCTATGCTAGGCATTCCCCAGAGAGGGAAAGGACAGTCTTCATTAACCAATTAACCAATGAAGCAACCATCACTTATGAAGAGGGTTTAATAGGTATCCAGGAACTATACTGAGGACTTTGGAAAATAAAAAGGTATAGGACCACCAAGGCCCTTCATTGTGGCTGGGAAGCAAAGACTCACTCATGCCAAATTTGTACAAAGGAAAGTAGGGTGCTATGGAGACAACTCTGAGTGCTGTGACACCCAGGGCAGGGCCTGGGCCAGTGAGCCTGGGCTGCTGCCAGGAAGGCAAATGTGGCAGTGGCGAGATGGAGACTTTGGAATTGAGGCTGCTGACAGGTCAGGGGCAGGAGTTCTAGCTCCTTAACCTGTTTGATGGGAATTCTTTCAAACATGGCACTGCAGCCATTTGATCCATCTACCGCTCTCTTGATTTTAGGCTTGCATTCATTTGTATCAGACTCATCAATGAACTCCAAGAGATTGCTTTGCTTGGCCACAAATCTCCCACCCTGTACTTATCTACATGAGGGTCAGATCTCTGCCCCGTCCCCCTCACCAGCTGCTGCAAACCAGCATAGTGGGAAGAAAAAGTGAACTCACAAGTGACCAGAAGGTTTATCAGAGCTCGAGCAATCAAGTGGGCAGAGTAGCTGCTGCTTAGAAACAAAAACAGCCCCACTCCACAGGAACGTGGTCATTTTCATATTGAGATCAGCCTTGGGCTGAAAAGTCCCCTTGCTTCCCAGGTGTCCCTTCTCTGTCCATCATCGAGAGACAGAGCAGGCGCACGGCGATGTGTGAGTCAAGGTCTCACCCATCTCCTGTTGTCCTGATTTTTCAGAGTGAGAGACAATAGCGGCTAGTTACTGAAACCACGAGACTGTTCCCGAAACTCCCTGCACGCTGGAAGAGCCAAATATTCTCTGGTTTCCTTGTAAGTTGTGACACTATGGCACAAATGGTGAACAGCCATACCTAGTCACAAACTGGACCTTCTCTAGTGAAATGAGTTTCTCTCTGGGGCTCTGGAACACTGCCTGGTGGTGTGAGACCACACACGCTTCTCTTGGGGAGCACCCTCGTGACCCTTCAACCTGCAGCCCGGACACTCCCACCGAGGCCTCAAACAAGATCGCTGTCTCTCATGGTCCTCCTCTCTCTCTCTCTCTCACAGACACACTTTATTTATCTTTCTTCTCTCCCTTATTTTCTTCCTTCTTCTAAATTAAGATCCTTCGGGGTTGACATTATTTCATTAGTTTGCTTTTTTGCAGTTTCTTACAGAAAGTTCGCAACCTTCACTTTCACCACTTCTGTGGCCTACAGCGAGTGTCCTGGCCTTGACATTGTTCTGTCTACTTCCTGCATTGTAAAAGGAGCCTCACGAGATTGTCAGGAGAGTGAGGAGTCTGCCCAAACCACTGGCTACTTTCAGATAAATGACTTAAGACAGTCCACCCCCGGGACACTTGTACGCAGATCATTTCAGGACCCTGGCACGCACTGGCTACTTTCAAGAGTCCCTTCCATGCCGGCTCTGAGCAGTGGAGTAAGAGGCCTGGTGGAAGCTGACGACAGGTTTGCTGTCCAGAATGTGTCGTGGAGACATTCCAAGGCCCAGGTGGCGTCAGTGTCACTCTGCGCTGCAGGGAAGCCGCACGGGCTGCGGCGGGGCACCAGGCTGGGAGCAGGATGCCGACTGCCCTCTGGCTCTGCCCAGGTGCGAGAGCCTCAGCCAGTCATTGACCTCCCTGAGTCTCGGTTTGCTCTTCTGTAGAGTAACCACTGATGTTCTCCCTTGCTCTAGAATTCCGTCGTCTTTATGGGAAGAAAATGAGAAAGGTATGAGGGCCTTTCTGATGAGGGCTCTCTGAAGAGGGTTGATGGCTGAGATTGACAAGGCAACTTCTAAACAAAAGGGCTCCCTTGCCCCACCTCGCTCACCACCCCATTGTTCACCCCAGGTCTATCTTGGCCTGGAAGTGGCCAATCCCTGAAGTCAGTTGTTTTGAGGTGTGCATGGAAAGATAGGACCATGAAAGGGACAGGCAAAGGGAAGCCACGAGGTTCCATGATTTCTTTACTTGCCGTTTGGCTTAGGACTCAGTCCTGCTAATTGGCAATTGAGGAACTGACAAAGTGGGTAAATCGTGTCCCTAGGTTTAAGCCTCCACCTTAACTGAGACTGGGCTGATAAAACTGCATGGAAAGCCAGTTCTAGCAAGTCACTTAACCCAGCAAACTTCAACCAGCCTTGCAAGCAAGGATCGAAGAGCGTCTCACTCATAGGAAACCACTGAAATCATTCATTCTCACAGGTACCAGGTGTCATCGCTTCTATATTAAAGATGAAGAAATAGGATGGAGGGTAGAAAAATGCAATAAGTCATTTAATAAATCAGCAGTAGAACTAAGAGTAAGCCACAGATTTTCAGCACCTTCTTTGGGGTCTGTGATTTATTTGGGATAAGCTCTTGGCCACTTAGAGCCTTTGCTGAATTTGATTCCAAGTTCCTGAGCCCCCTGAGCCAGCTACACCACTGGATTTTTCAGATGGGAGCAGCCTCCAGAAAGTTCTCTCAGCCGTTCTGTTTTAATCCCAGCAGGAAACACAACACTGAGACCTCAGTACATGAGAAATAATAAAGGACTAAGGAGATATTTCTTGGCACTTCAAAACGTTTAATTCAGTTTAACATTTAGCGCTGGCTGAAGGTCCTCCTTCCCCACCACACTTAATTTCTCTAATTCAGTTTGTTCATCCCCAGTTGCAAGAAGGAGCCAAAAGTTCAGATGTTGATCTGAACTTTGCCAAACCTCCTCTGTCGAACGTCAGGCTACTCGAGAGCCATTCATTCCTTGCTGGGTTTGGCTTGAGTTTATAACCACCATCAGAAGATCCTTTATCATGGGTTTTTATCTCTTGGCCTATGGCCAAATCCATGCAAGGTCATGGAAAAAACTATTTTTTGGAGTTTTTCGAATGGTTTCAAGTGAGAAAAAAATGGGGCTTAGTATGAGCTTATTGGAAGAGTTTGATCTTGAATTTTGCCATACTTTCTATTATTTTTAGTGGAATAACTCGGAGGGAACACTAAAAAGAATTGAAAATACTGACTGCAAACAAGAAGGCTGTGAAATGACCTAATAATACTTTTAAGTGTGGGAGCAGATGAGCAGCTGAGGCCACAATGTCTCCACTGAGCCCCATCAATGGCATAAAAGTAAGAAAATAGGAAAAATAAGACAAATGTTTAGCTATGAAGATGGGCTTTGCAATTGTGTAGGCTGGAAAATCCCAGCAATGCCGATGGGGGGAAGCTCTGGAATCTTTTTTACCCTAAGTCTTTGAAAAATCAGAGCTGTTCTCTACCACCGTAAGTAGATATGTCAACAAGCTATTGGCTCTTTACAGTTCCTTTGCTGGCTTCCGTCTTAGGGTATGAAAGTGGGAAAAACAGAACATTTCAAGGAAAAAGTGTTGTTTTCCCCTCTTCTGCATTCTTAATTTTTCCTGAGATGTTGGGGAAAAAACCTTATATCTTTCTATTTCACGGAGTTTTACCCAGTGGACTTTGACATTCTTCCTCTTCTCTGGTCCCTGTCTTCAAGAGGGGCACAAACTAGAAACATCACTCAGCGGGAGTGGTTCAGTGCAGCCTTGGTCAAGTGAGAGCGTAGAGCTGAACAATCAAAACTGCATCCACTTCCAACGTGAAGAATGATGTCTTCTTAAAGATTGCCCCTCTTATGTTGTAGGTCCTTGAAGAAAACCGTACACCTGTACATCACCAAGAGAATTCGCTGTACCTAAAAGCCAGGCTCTTCTTCTGAAGGCAAGGATGAATGACTCTGTGATACGATTTTACAGCTGCCAAAAAAGGTACCTCTTTCTGCCCATTCAAGAGAAGATTTCCCCCAGTAGCTTGCTGTTGGCTGAGGATCGTAATCATAAGAGAATAATTCCTCTGGCTTTATTTAGGGTTAGTGTCCTACAAGAGCCCAACTATTGGAGGAAGTAGCTAATTAAGCATTTGTGTGAAGGAATCTGATCCATGCTTTTCTGGGAGAAGGCTTTGATGGTGGCAGGGGGGAGAAAGGGTAAGGATGGCAGAGGAGAGGAAAAGGGGCCACCAAGAGATGGGGAAGAAGCTGAAAGGGGAGGTTGTAGACAAAGTGCACCTCCTTGGGGAAAGAGGTGGAGAGGGTGGCCCTCCCAGGAGTTGCGGAGCCAGAAAGTGGTGATGGGCGGTGGGCCCAGGGCTTCCCGTGAACACTGTTCCTGGGCTTGCGCTCTTGGTCTTTAACCGGCAGAGGTGAATGAGCCCCTTCTGGGGCTCCTCTGACACACGTGTGTTGGCCCTGTCCAGGTCCTAATGGTACCGTCTCACTCTCAATGCCAGCTTCTCCAGGGACTGCCCACACCAGCCCTGAAATCCTCTTGCCCCTTCTCCCAGGCCCTTGGTGGCAGGAAGGAAACACAAATGGACAAAAAGGTTCTTTTTGCTAAAATGAAGCCTCCACAACCAGCAGGCCTGCTGAGAACAGGACGTTGGTCAAGGGCACCTCCAGCACAAGGCTCTGTCCACAATCCCTTTGTGACTGGAGCTGGCTGCTGTCTAACAGAGGACGCTAGTGCAGGCGTCCTGTTAGTGAGCCCTGCTGCCAGAGAAAGAAGCTGCCATTGCTGAAAGCCACTATCATTCCAGTTCTCGGTCAGAGCCTTTGCTTTCAGGAATGTTAGTTAATAATACTAAAAGGGTTCAATTTTGCACAATTATACAGAGAAGACAAAACAAGGCATTGCATGTGACATATCTCTAGTTCACCCCGATCTCACATTCATGCTGCTTTCCTTCCTGAGTTATACACTCATGCTTCATGCCCAAGAGGCAGCAGCCCCGGGTTTTTGGCAGGCCAGAGAAAGCCCACACAGCACAGGCAGGGCCATAGACACTATCCATTATACTCAGAGTCAAAGTCACATTATGATGACCCTTTGGTTTCTGAACATAACGGAAATCACAGCAGCGCTCCTGTTGGACATAGTGCTTGACTAACAGCTCTCTGGGCTTCTCCTCCACCCAGCATGCTGGAGCCCTGTGGGGCTAGTAGCTTCACTTGCACCTGCAAACATCCACTGGAAAACAGCCTCACTGCCCGGTGCCTTCCCTTTGGTTACAGTAGCCCTGAATTTCCTCAGAAGGGAGCTGGACACCTCCTTTCAGCCCAGAAAGTCTGCCCCTCTCAGGACCAGAGTGGGGGCCTGGGGCCCAAGGGTGCCCCAAATTTGAGGCTTTCAGTTGGCATGTGGGTCTACCTGTGGCTGCTGGAATAGTTTAGTCTGCAGCACAATACTGCGTACTGACCTTAAAGGATGTTTTTTACATAAATTTTTTAGCAGAAAACATAAATAAATAACAGCAAGGCACAGCACAGTCACTCTTTGAAGAAACCAAGTGGAACTCATTAATCACGGAGAGCAGGGCTCTGCCTGCTGAACCCGGGAATGGAATTAACTCCTGTGCCTCAGCTGCCACAGCTCGGGGGGCAATGCCACTTTGAGCCAGGCCCGCATTCTCCACACGCTGGCAGTTTAAAGAAACATCCCGTAGAAACACTCCCTGAGCTTAACATTCCCTTCGGCTAAAAGTGCCCAGAGTCTTCTCTTGCAAGCGCCACGCCCGCCATAGAGAAAGAGAGCCGGGCATGGAGATTGGGTGTCTCGGGCGAACGTGGCTGGGGTTCTACCTCTAGGAGGCCCACAAGTTTCAGCTGCCCTCCCAATGGGGACAGGTTCATTTAAATAGACAAACGTCAGCCATTGACAGCAGCTACTTAAGTGAAAATAGACACACATTTGACCCAAAAATTCTATCCTAGGAAAACATGTGCTCAAAGAGGCAACTTCAAGGATGTTCATTGTAGTATTGTTTATAACGGTAAAAACAGACACAACTTGAATGCCCCCTGGTAGGGGAGCAGTTAATAAACTCTGGCGTATCAGCACAGCATGGAATGCTACACCACAGCTAAAGAGGATGGCGTGAATCGGTTGGCATGTGCTGAACTATTCTGGAGATGTTGTCAAATGAAAAGTAGCAAGTTGTCCAATAAAGCGAGCAAACACTAGGATGCCACTTACACAAAACAACACAAAACTCCAGCTGAACTAAACCACATAATTTGCTGTGAACATGTATGTTTGTAAAGGTATAAGACAAGGCCTGGAAATGCATTCCTCAAACCACCTCTTGTGGTTACCTCTGGGGAGGAGCGTGGGATTGGTAAACGATGAAATGGGCTATTTTTCCTGTATTACAGCACTTTTGGAGAACGTAGTCACGTATAACTTTTGAGTTAAAAAAAAAGAAATCCAGCCAGTTCCAACCCTAAAATTTCCCTCCCAACAACCTCCATCAGTATCAATTACCACTCTGGCAACCAGTCTCCGAGAAAAGGTGTTTTCCCACCCGACACCCAGCCCTGTCCCCAGCTCCTCTGTCGGTGGCCCTTCAAATGGCCTTTCCTATTTCTTGCTCAATGTATGTGGGACTTCAGTGTTTTGGGACTCTTAGAGGTTGAGGGCAGAGAAGCCCAAGGGCAATTGCTTTACCCAGAAGAGAGAAGGTGTTTCTGGGTCTGCTACCCACCGGGCTTGCAGTGAGAATAGCTTCTGCTGGCTGCCCTGAAGCACCTGGATTCTCCGGTGTTCTACACCATGCTAAATGGGTTCTGCTCTTTGACAGTTTCCCAAATCTTGTCTCTCTCCAGTGCTTAGGTTTGGGACCAAACACAACACCTCCAAGCAGTTGGTGCCAACATGCTCTGGCTGAGGCCTGGGGCCTGACACCTGTGAATGGTGCACATTTCTGATTGTATCCGTCCTCTATACATTCTGATTGTATCTGACCTCTATACATACTCTGGTGCGCCTCAGCTATGTCAGGCTTAATTAAATGCTACACGATCCCTAGCTTCTAATGTATTTATGTAAGATGATTCTTTTCCCCGCTGATTGTAAGATCATCAGCTGGTGTTCCCCTCTCCCCTCCTTTTTCTCTGGCTGGGTTTGTTTTGTGTTTTCTTTGGGCTGTCACTGAAGTGGATGAAAGGCAAATTACAGCTGTGAGAGCCCCAGTGATCTGCACAATTAAAGAGAAAAAACAAGCCCGCACCTACAGATCTGCAGTTTGGCTCAGATGTGGCGCCTACAACGCAGGCAAATCAAAACTCCAGAACAAAGCTCTTTTCATCACAGATTACAGAAAGGCCACAACATTTGTGCAAAACAACCGAAGAGGAAATAGGAGGGCTGAGGAACAGAAACCTCATGCCACATCAGTGTGGCCGGGCTTCGGTTATCTGGGCTAGGACCGCAGTGGCTGAAGCAAGAACGCACATTTAAATCATGAGAAAGGACCGGGTAGGAGCAGAAACAGATCATCTTGGGCTCTGGCCTCTGGTATTTATGATCCATGGAAATGCAATTTCTGTAACGTGTATGCTTGTGCTAAGTCTGAACACCGCACTGAGGAATGTTTGCCGTAACCGTGCTGGGTCTGACGGTCTAAGATTGGCGCTCTAGCAGTCTTTGCCCCTTTGTGGGGAGAAAGTACTCCCAAAATAAGTGTTGGGACTAGAAAAAAGGTGGGAACATTCCCAAACATGGCTCCCCAAATGGCCATGCTAACAAAGCGTAAGATGGCTAATTTAGTTCCATCTGGCAAATTTGGTCCCAGGTCAGCTCAAGAAAATGTTGACTGAGCCTGGGTCTTTGTATGAAATAAACACTTTGGAGATGTTTTCATTTCCATTCTTTCCTAATGGGAACAAATGGCTTTCAGGGAAGCCAAATGTTATTTAGACAAAACGTGTAATTGAGCTTGCCATTGGGGGAAGAAACAATGCTCTAATCATGGATATTCTACTCTATTCTCCAGAGAACAGAGAGTGACATCTATACTGAACGATCTGCACTAACAGAGCTTCCTGTAAGACCTCAACACCAGAAGTCTGTCTCCTTTCAGCATCACTTGGGTAAGGTTTTACAGCTGTAAAAAGCTGGATCTAGGTTTGGATTGGAAGAAAAGCAGGAATAGGGTCTTATGAACGTGTGCCTTTTCTCAGGACCTTTAAGGAGGGTTCTCGGGGCCCTGTGGGAGGCTCTTGGGTCAATGGAAGGCTCCTGATACAGCCCGTGAATAGGGGTAGTGGAAAATCTTTATATTACTTCTTCTTGACCACTACCTAGAAAACTTGAACTGCTGGGAGGTTGTCTTTCCTAGATTTTTTTTCCCCTGATTTCCCTCTGACAGAAATATTTTATGTAACTAGTTCACTAACTACCCAAAGAGGAGGACCAAAGAAAAATCCTTGTCAAAAAAGACCTGGCTGTTTAAGTAAGTTTCCCTAAGTGCCTTTCCTTGAAGTTTTTATAGGATTGTTCCTTTTATAAAATGTTCCATTCTGATAGTTCCAGGTCCACAGTCATCAAACAATTATCTTCATTACCTGCTCAAAACAAAGTCTAGAACATCTCTGAGCCCCGAACATATGACACATTCCTGTTAGGTCTGGGAAAGCTCTCCTACGTTGGAGATCCACGTCCCCATGGGAGCACTGCTTTGATAGGTGAGGGGTAAGATGTCACCGCCTCTTCTCCAGAGGAAGTGCTCTGTCTCTGTAGAGCTGAGTACATGATTCAGCTTAGCTGGTCCCACTCCCCCTGGGGCCCTTTGAAAGTAGAATCCAATCTCCAGGGATTTGCCATCAAGAGAAATTTTGTGGAATCTCATTTAGCAATTTAGCACTTAGCAACGTTTGCAAAATCCCACACCAATCATAAAAGTTGGCTCAGCTGCATGAATTGGATAAAAATCCTAACAAGCAGTAATAAAAATAAAAAGAAGGAAAGCTGGCATTCAGCCTTAAGGAGGAAACCCACCTACCTCCCACAGAAATGCCCTGTAGCTCAGAGGCGATGTGTAAACTTTAGAAACATCAATTTGTTCAAAGCCTACATTTCAACTTTGTTCTCACAGGCAAAGGGAAAAAAAAGCCCAGATGTTTGTATAAAAATATCATCATTTTATTACATTCCACACAATACATTTTCAAATAGTTTCCAACGTCCACAAGTTATTTTGAAACACAGGCAACTGAGCAATGCAAGGATGTCACAGTAATAGGGAGAGGGATAAGAATAGGAAGTAAAAATCTTTAGGTTTTCTTGTTTTGTTGTTGTTCTTTGGTAACTTTCGATTATTTAGGTGTTTGCCTGCTCATTTCATTGGAAAGACACGGTGTTTTTAGAGATGGGTTATCAACCTCAGAATTTTACTGGATTTCCTATTCAATTCTGGCTTTAATCCCAAAAATGTGAAACAAGGGAAAAGACAATTTTACTTTATCTTCAGCATCCTGTTCTGTCAATGGCAACGCTATGTTTTTTTTTCTTTTTCTTTTTCTGCCTTTGCCAGCAATTGGATGATGGTAATTGCTAGCTTAACATCAAGAAAGGGATTTTCACCCCAGAAATAAGGGCTTCCCTCCTGAAGGTGTTGACATGAAACCTCTAATAAGGCAAAAGCTCTATCAGCCCCAGCTACGCCTTCAACTCATTCATTCATTCATTCATATTTTAACAGTTGCTATCACCT
The DNA here is from genome assembly GCA_963574885.1 of Lepilemur ruficaudatus. Taxonomy (NCBI): domain Eukaryota; kingdom Metazoa; phylum Chordata; class Mammalia; order Primates; family Lepilemuridae; genus Lepilemur; species Lepilemur ruficaudatus. The sequence continues at coordinate 371 of CAUYRT010058612.1, read as the reverse complement.
CATTGTCTTTTGAGAAGCAACTCTAAACACATGCATGCATGCATTCACCTGTCCAGTCTATTTTTCTTAGAAGAGAGTGACTCTTCCCTCCCTCCATGAAATACAGAATTTTATTTTTTAAAGCTGCAAAGCATGGCATTTTACAGAAAAGCTGCCCTTTTAGCACAGTACCTGGATAGAAAATTGCTGGGGTGGGGTGGGGGTGGACAGAGGGGAGAGAGAGAGAGAGAGAGAGAGAGAGAGAGAGAGAGAGAGAGAGAGGGAGGCTACATGGGGCATCAGATAAAGATACAGTTCACAAAGTGGTTGTCATCTTCTTTTAAAGAAGGGGAAACCTCAAGGGTATACGGTGACTCAGCCAGTCGCCACAC
>CAUYRT010058611.1:0-38390 GCA_963574885.1 Lepilemur ruficaudatus | reverse complement strand
TAGTCCCAGCTACTCGGGAGGCTGAGGCAGGAGGATCGCTTGAGCCCAGGAGTTTGAGGTTGCTGTGAGCTAGGCTGACACCACGGCACTCTAGCCCGGGCAACAGAGTGAGACTCTGTCTCAAAAAAAAAAAAAAAAATCATGGTAATAAATGCACAAGTCTTTGATGGCTGTGATTAAATAATAGTCCCTTAGCTTTGGTGCACTTGTGCAGTACACAACCCACACAAGCTTATGGTATAGTCTTGGCTGCCCTGCCTGCCTCAACTCCTTACCCTACGGCCTTTGCCTCCACCTAGAGTTGGAGCAGAATGCAACTGAGCTATTTTCTTGCCTGGTTGGCAGAGCTCATCAACGCTGGCCCATTCTTTATTTCCAAACTTAATTTCTGGGGTCATATGGTAGATTTCTCTGCATAGGGCAAGTCTGCCACAAGGTTTGCCAGGAGATTCCTTGCCACAATGGCCAGAAATGAATGGATGACACGCATACGTCAAGATGGCTTGGAAATCCCTTGTCTTTTTCTAAATCTACCACATATATTCTGGAGCCTACTTGTGGGTAGGGCATGAGCCTATTGTTGGTCCCAGCTGTCCTCTGTATGACCAGGCACCCTAACATAGGAAACAAACTAGTGGGCATAGTCTCTCCAGGACCCCTGGGCTTGGTTTGGGAAGCCTGTGCAAGGAACGGGAATTCAGCCCCTGCTGCTCCCTGTAAACCTGTGTGAAGCCACTTGTCCAGGTTGGGTGGGTGCCACCCCTCCCCACCTTCCTGCTTTGTCAGTCCCCTAAGGGCAGCCAATGCCTCTACTTTCTCTTTTTCTGTCTGAATTGGTGACACTAATCAAAGGAATCTGAGGGCACCTGTATTCTCATGAGCTGTAAGTTTTTCTAGTCCCTTGATAGATCTAAGGCCCCATATTTCTTATCATAGAATCAACTAATTAATAAATTGTCTCTCAAGAAATAAATGGAATTAACAAATTTCTACTGTAAAGAGCTCAGTGGCCCTAGAGTTTGGGTGCACCTTTCCCTAAAGGTGAGTTTTACAAATTGTAATAAACAAAACGCCTCAGTATGACAAATACATGCGCAAATTACTCTGCCCCAAATTGTGCCAGTTTAGTAATTGCTGTTACTACGGAACACCTATGGAGTCTCACCACCTATCCTCAAATGAGACAATAGTGTCATGACTGACGTTCACCATGGCCAATAATTGCAGCCCCAGAAGAAGTTATAAAAAGTGTCTGAGCACGTCTCCCTTTGGAAGCAAATGACCAGTTATGAGCAAAACTTTCTGCACCCATCTGGTCCCACGATAAACTGTGGGGTCCGGGAGACCTGTTTAGACCTTATTTGAAAGAGAGGCAGGCGGGCAGGGAAGGAGAGAGCAACGGAGGTCAGCTTACCTGGCTATGCAAATATCTAAGTGTTACGTAGCATTTGGGGTTTCTGATGACTCATGTTCAGGTTCCTTGGTGTCCTAAAATTTCTCCCTTGTTGCCATGTTAAAATAGTGTTTCTGAACTGGGAGGGGCTTAGCAGTGTCTGGAGACATTTTTGCTTGTCACAACCTAGAGAGAGGGGTTGCTGCTGGCGTCTGGTGATAACAGACGCCAGGGATGCTGTTACATATTCTACAATGCACAGGAAGGCCCCTTCCTCTGGGAATTATCCAGCCCAAAAGGTCAGTAGTGTTGAGGTTGAGAGACTCTGTTTGAAAAGAACCAGAATTAGGCCTAACTCAGAGAATGGGGTTGTCTCTGCTAAAGACAAGCACCAACACAACACTGGAAGGCTTCCCCTCAACTCCCCTGGGCAGCGACTTGCTCCAAGTGGGTCTGACTTTGCTGTCTCTCTCCTTCAGCACCTGACCGTGGGGCTCATAGCAAATCTCTCTTGTCACAGCACATGTATGGAGGCCTTTTCTCCTTCTTGTTGGCTGTTGGCTGTGGTCAGAAACCTTAAGGGTGTTCTGTTACCTTCCCACATCATCCCCACATGACCATTCTGGGGCTGGCAGGCCTTGTGCCTTCGCAGATGGAGAGGCACTTGTGGCTTTGAGACCATTTGCGCTCCTACCGTCTGTCCTGACTGACCTATCAAACTTTCTCCCAGACTGCCTGGGAAGCGAGCACCCCTAAGTTTAAACCACAGAGCCAAGTCCTCCCCCTCATCCTTCCCAGCTGGGCAGTCCCCACACCTGGTCCTGGTTTCTGCAGCGTCCCGTATCTATTAGGCACCGGAGACACAGCACCCAGGGCTTGTAAGACCTTTAAAGGCACACTAAAATGTTTTAATTCTATCTACTTTCAAAATCAGAAGAAAAAATATAATACTGTGTAATAAATGAATTATGTTAGTCTTTTACCAACATAGTTGTAAAGTGTAATTTTAAATATATGTATTTTTAGGGAGGAAGAGACCCATGAAGGCAACAGTGCCCAGGGTCCATGAGAGTCAGGATGGGGCCCTGGGTTTCTGGGAGCACACAGCCCCAGGGGCAGGGACGCATGTTAGCAGGTGAATCAGGGTTGTGGAAGCTAAAGGAAATCTGGCAGGGATCTCCCTTTCCCTTCCAGGAAAGACTCTTAACTTTTTAAGAAATTGTTTATCTATCAAGTCCTGCTGTTTTCACCAGGGAATCTCTTAGACTTTAGTGAGTTGACATAACCCTGCATAACCTCAGCTCTCCGTCTGAGACATCCAGTATTGGATGGAGCCGCCCCCACAGGTTGTAAATCAGGCTTAGAGAGCTTTCCCGGCTTCTCTCCAACTGGGAGGTGGATTCTAGAGCCTTCGGCAGTTCATGCTGGACTAGTTCCTCCTCCAGGCACCAAGTGTCTAATAGTTTGGCTTTTGTAGTTAGGACATACTCCTCGGATGTTCAAGAATGATGCCTGAGGATGACGATTTAAGTTGTGCCATGTCTGGTACTGCCCTTAGATTAAAAACAATCTGGGCAAGCCTCCAAAGTATACCCAGGATATGAGCCATCTTCACCAGACAACCTCTCTTTTCTTTCCCTACCAACTTGAAGCCAACTTGGGAAACAGGAAAGGAAACCATGCACATAGCAAATGAAAGCTATAAGGAACATGAGACAGAGCCCCAAAGGGAATGGTGCACAACACGAATGAATTACGACTATCTAGTATATTTATGATGCCAACAATATGGCATCAATTGTATGCCAATTACAATATACGGTTACAATATTACAACAATATTGGCATGCAATTGTATGCCAATTACACAACATACCATGATGCTAAAGTGGCACAGAAGAATTAGAAGTCGCAGGCTGAGTAAAAGTATGTCAAATGAGCAAAAATAAACAGGCAGCAGAAGTCATAATAATATCAAACAAAATGACTTAATTGGACGAAGGATCATTTGATAAATACTAGAGCACACATCTGCTTCAGTAGTCATAAACCTTTAGCACCTATTAACATACTTATGAAATTTATAGAGCAAAATCTGCTAAATATGCGAGGAGAAATTGACAGGAGCTTGGAATTATGGGAGATCTAGCATGCCCATCTCACCATTTGACTAATGAAATAACTACACGAGCAAGAGTATACGGCATCCGATACCACAGTTCACCAAGCAGGATTCACATGCCGATAAGCCCCACATCCTACAAACAGAATCCACCTCCTTTTCAAGTACTTATAATACGTTCAAAATAATCATATCTTAGCCCACAAAGAATGCCTCAAAATAAAATTCTCAAACTGCAAAGAGTATATTCTTTGACCACAACATAATAAAGCTAGATATTAATATGAAACAGTGAAACAAAAAATTTCAACTACCTAGGAATTTACATTCATCTCCTGAATAACTCTTGGGATAAAGAAGAAACTATAATAATTCTGCAGTTACAGATTTTTAAGAAAATAATGACAATGAGAAATTCAATATAGCCAACTTCATATGTACCATATGATCATCATCACATTAAAAAAAGAGAAACCTGTGGCAAAAGGATGGGAATAAAATGCATTATAGTCTTAATGCATTTGTGTTTGTCTCAGAGGAAATCTGAGCGCCTGCTAGGAGCTGGGTGGGTATCATACACTGTTTTCTCATCTAATATTCCCAACACCTATGAGGTAAGAATTAATGCCCACATTCACAGATGAGAAAAATGAAGCTCAGAGTGTGTAATGCTTTAGAAAATATCCATATTTAGTGAATACAGAGTGAGGATGAAGACCAGGTCTGATGCTACACACTCAAGTGCTCTTCCCTGCACCACACTTCCCTGTGCTGGGGCACTGTTGTCTCTGAGTAACACTGGGGACCATAGATAGTTTCTAAGGCACCCTTCCAGCTCAGCCCTTCTGGGACTCTAGGGAACAAAAGGGGAGACAAAACAGCCCACACTTTGCTTTCATTCTATCAGGGAAGCTATGGTTTGCAACCTGGAATACATCAGTGATTGGTCCACCTGGAGAGGAACATGAATCATCATGGGCTGGGGTACAACGACCTTCACCTAATCCTATCAGATTCACATGTGTTGGGTGCTACTGGTAGATATCAGCATTGGGCATAGGACAGGTGGGCATCAGGGCTACAGAGGGCAAGTGACCAAGTGTCCTCAGGGGGCTCCTAGAGGGGAGCTGGCACATAGTCCCAATGTCTTAATAAAACAAAGCACACTGCGGTAAGAGCCATACTGGAGCCTCAGAGGGTTGGTGGAAACAGGACAAGAGTTGGCCTTTGAAGCTTGGGTTGGTACAGAGAGGGGAAGGCATTCCTGCTGGACAAGTGACTTGGACAGAGACTTGAGAGCTGAGCTGAGTGCAAGGCTGACTATGCAGGCCCCTGAGCAGGGCTGAGGTTGACTGTGCTCTCAACAGCTGGAAGCTCAGATCTTGGGCTTCTCTCTTTTTGAGGACAGGCCACCATCTCACCAGTGTAGTGGTCTCAGCTCACCTCCTTCCCACCTTTTCAAAGACTCCTGCAGAGAATGTGGTATCTCTAACATCTCCACACTCTCCTCTTCCTTCCAATGTCTTCACTACCCTTCCCTGTGAGTATTCAAGGCATACTTGAAAAACGAAATTTGTGACAACACATTTGATGGGATTAAAATATTTAAAACATCTTGTGATCATGTTGGTAGCTGAAAATGGAGTTGCGTGGGTGCCTTTGGCCAGAGCTCAGCTCTTGGGGCCACTGGATGGCCAGAACTCGTACTTCATGGGGGGTACTCCTTGCCCTTCATGCCTTCTTGGCTGCTTTTGAGGAACCAAAAAAGGTCCCTGCCTTCCCCATCAGATGGCCATGTCCCAAAGGCAGGGACTATGTCTCTGCTGTCTAAGACCCCCTGAGGGGCATGTGGTCTGTATTCTCCCACACTCTTTGGCATGGTTTCACCCACGGCTCCCTGACATTTTGGAGAAAAGGACACAGCAATGCAGCTCACAGACCAGGAAGGCTGGAACATTAGCTTCATGGAATGTTAGAGATCCTCTAGCCCAGCATTTCCCAACCACCAGTTCATAGACAGGCATAGGGCCAGGGCACATTCTCAATGGTCTGCACAATTTTTCCTCACCCACATTTCTTACCTCCTGAACCTTACAAACAGAAACACATCCAAGTGGCTCCCAGCCTCCATGGACAGATCCAGAGTGTTTTGATGGGACTCCCGTGGGGCTGCGGCAATTGTGTGGCACTGTTGCCTGAGTTTTGAGCCCAAATCCTGACTCCAGCATGTCAAGGAGCCTGTGGAATCCCACCCATCCTCCTCTCCTGTCTACAGACTGTGGGACAAGTTAAGGTTTGCCTCACCTGCAGGGTTTGCATAAGCTATTTCCTCTGCCTGATGCAGCCTTTCCCCTTATCTGCCTAGCGAACCCCTGCTCACCAGGCATTGCCTGTCTTGGGAGTCTTTTCTTGAGCAGCCGCCATCTCTGAGGCTCAGTTGGTGATGCTGGTCCAGATCCCCCAGTACACTGCCCGCCCATCTCACTGCACAAACAGTCACACACACACACCCTCACACTCTACCCTTGTGATTGTGCAGGTCTGTTTTTACCCTCTTCCCATCAGACTGTGAATTTCTTGAGAGAGGCAACTTGGGCTTCATCACCGTCTCCTCAAGGCCTGGCATGGTATCTGGCATCTGGCAGGTGCCCAGTAATTTTCCATTGAACAAATGAGTGGGTGGATGGATGAATGAACGGATAGGTAGATGGGTGGATTGATTAATAGATGGATGGATGGGTGGATGGGTAGGTGGGTGGATGCGTGGATGGATGGTTGAAAGGGGGTCTGGACTTTTATATTTACACTCCAACAAGTTGGGGGTGGGAACAAGTGTTTCTGGCTAAGGCCCACTCTGGATGGTGTATCCGCCCCTTTTTCTCTACCTCACTTTAGGTGAAAAGTATATCTTGTAATCAAAGTTGAAATATTTGGGGACCGCATTTTTGTTAACCTCCTCTCCTTTCTCTCCTTCAACAGCAATGGAGAGAATTCAGGATCCACTCCTTAGTCTTTTGGGGTCCAAACGAGGCTGTGGTCCTTTCAATGACTGCGGCCTCAATGTTCAGGGCATGATGTGTGTGTGTGTGTGTCTATGTGTGTGCAAGTGGCCAGGTGTGTGGGGCATGGAGAGGTATGCCAAGCTGTCCTTATCTCCCAAGCCGGGTTTAGGCTGCTGCCAGCCCTTGATCATTCCTCCCTGCCATCCAGTCTACCTGATCAGTCATTTCATCTGCCATGGCCCTGTCCCCCCAGGATGGATAGCCACTGTTGGAGGCTTGGGTGGATCACAAATATGAACACACATTTACACATATTCACACATTTGTACATACCCACACTTGTTCACAACACCCATACATGTACTCACATGCTTATGTACAAATGCACATACTCACACACTTTCACATATGCACCCTCTGTTTCTAATCAATGAAGAGTCAAATGATAATCAAAGCATAGGGTCAGAATCCCAGTAATTCCCAAGTGCAGCAATCCCTGGTGTAGGTGGATCAGGAACTGAGCAGGGCCTACCTCTTACCTGAGAGGCGACAGAGCCACTGGGGAATGATGTGGCCTTCTCCTTGCAGTGACCTAGTCCCCGGCTAAGGAGCCCTGGACATCAGTGTTTCACCAGCAGTTCCCCATCTGACTCCTGACTCTCCACAGCAATGGTGGAAATTGCTCCAAAGGAGGACACGGATTAACAAGCATCGTGTTCTGGGGTTTTTTTTGCAGCTTTGTTGAGGTACAATTTACATGCCATAATATTTACCCATAATAACAATGTTATCAATGATTTTTAGTAAACTCACAGAGTTGTGCAGTCACCAGCACAAAATCCAATTTTAGAGCCTTTCCATCAATCCGTCAGTGTCTCGGGTTAAGGAAGATCCCTCCCTTCCTAGTTTATTAAGTATTTTCACCATAAATGGGAGCATCTTCTTTTGGGAGAGTAATGAAGTTCTTAGTCATTTATGCCTTAGTGTAGATTAATTTAATACACTGCTTTCATAAATTCATTTAATCTATTAAGCTCATATTTAGTACTTTTTCTACCGTTAGTGGGGCTGGTGAGAGGCTGCTGTCCCTGGGCCCCTTAGCCAGGGACTGGGTCACTGCACTGAAAAAGCCATGTCTGTGTCCAGTGGCTCTGCCTCAGTCAGGTAAGAAGTAGGACATCCTGCTGTCTTCCCCGATGCAGCCACTCCAGGGAAGGCCACCCCTGGGAACAGAGATAGGTATGAAGTGTCCATTTACAAAGAGCCAAAGTTTTGTGGCGACAACATAGCAGTTACACAGTAACCGTGACGCAGCTTAGAAAGGATACAGTGGTATAACAGGTGTAGGCAGTAGGACAGGGCACTGTGGAGTTTAGAGGGAGCAGAGCCCTTTTCAGGACAGGGAGAGGGTAGGGGAGTGTCAAAGGCCCTGACCGGGGGAAGCTGGGACCCAGGGTTTAGGAGAAAGGGCCAGGAAAAGTGCTGGGGACTGCCAAGCCCACTGGGACATTGTAGAGGGCAGCTGTCATTGAGCTCCAATTGTGAGCCCCATCTTGGGGGCTGGCCAGGCCAGACATTTCAGGGGGCTCAGAGGCCCCTGGGTACTTTGGCCAACCCTGAAGGACGGCGAGTCCCACTCAGTAAGAGGCAGGGCAGAAAGCATACCAAAGCTCAGCCAAGACAAGACCTGCCTCCAGATGCCGTCATGGGGAGGCGTGGGCCGGCCTCCCTTTGAATATGACCTGACAAGACCAGCGCCATGGCCCCGGGGTAGCCCTAGCCCAGCCAGCTAATCCTCCTGTCAGCCTCGTCTCCCCTCCAGTTCTCTCTTTCTTCCAGGACTTGGTTTCATCTCACTTTATTTTTTCCGCTATCCCTTGCCCCCACCCCTGCTCTCATTTCCACTTTCCACGGTGCAAGGGAATTTCGGCTGCATCAGGCTGCAGTGTGTGGTGGGCCTGGGGGGGCATCCAGAGGTCGCTGGAGCCGGGAGGGCCCCAGGCGGGGGCTGAGCAATGTGTCACTGCCAGGGCTTGGCAAGTGCTGCAGTCCTGGGGAGGGGGTTGGGAGCAAGGGAGTGCCTGGAAGGTGGGAGGTAGAGGGTAGCCGGGGGCCTGGAGCCTGCCAGAGGGGACCTGAGGTGGGGGTGGGAGGCCATGTGAGCTTAGAATTTCTTTTGGCCTCTTCTGTCCAAGCTCCCAGGGTCTTCGGTGGGATCTTCTGGCTCTGGCCGGGTGATACCACCCCAGCCAAGAATTCTTCTTTCTTCCTTTCTTTCTTTTTCCTTAAATTAAATAATAAAGGGACTGTGTCTATCTCCATTTCCTTGTAGCCAAGTCTGAGCCTCGGCTGATCCTGGAAGCCAACCAGGTACGTGGAAAGAGGAAAAAGCAACAGCCAAAGAAAATGAAGCAATGGCTCTAAGGCCAGAGGGAGGCCGTGGGCAGGGATCTGCAGGAGGCCCTGGACTAAGGGGCCATGGACGGGGAGGGGCCTGTCTGGAGAATGCAGGTCGGGGCTGGGTCTCCCACCGCAGGCTGCTGGGTGATGGTCAGCCAAGGTTGGGACCAGGACACGGGCATGGGTGCCCCTTCTGAATGGAGCTCCCCAAGCTTCTCGAGGGGCCCGCAGAGAGCAGGGAGCTCTCCAAGCTTGGTGGAAGCTAGGAAGGAGGGAAGGTGGGCTGGACTGGTGGGAGGGCGGTCATTCTGTGCTCCAACCTGCTGCCTGATCTGGTGACCCTGGCTCTGTGCAGTCTAGCCCTGAGCTCACTTTGGCCCACAGAGTCTTCACTCTAACGCCCTTATGCCCGCATTCCATACCCAGCTGAGTCTCCCTGTGAGAGCATTAGGCCTGGGCCCTAAGAAGGAAAACATGTGAAACAGGTGGGAGGAAGGTGCGGTGACTCTACCCCGTGGGCTTTTCCTGATAAATTGCACACCCACAGCTTTGCTGCCATTAGCTGTCACTCTTGTCCACCCGGTGCCCCGTGCCAGCTGCTCTAGCTGGGGCAGGAGCCCTGAAACACCACAAAGGCAAAGCCCAGTTTGCTATGTGTACTCCAGGCCCCTCACACATCCTCATCCATCTCACACGCCACAGCCAGAGCCATTGTTCTCCCTTCAAATAACAACCTCTGCCTCACATTATGCCTCACAAATGCTGTTCTCAGCTTTCGGGATAGAGTCCAAGTTCCCCAATTATGGCCCAGAAGGCCCTGCCTGATCCCTAATCAGGCCCCTCCTACTGCTCCAGCACCACATCCTGACACTCCCACCTCGACCATGTCCTCATGCCCTCTTTGTACCACTGGTAACTTCCTGAGCATTCTACACTCTCCCCGCACCCACCCCCGGCTGCTACTGCCAGGACAGTACCCTCCAACATGCACCTGGCTAATGCCTCTCATCCTAGCACCAAGGACAGCGCCTGGCACGGAGAAGATGCCAACACGGAATGATGAACTAGTGAGTCTTCCAGACTCTGCCCTACCTCCCTGCCCTCGGGCTGGGTCAGGCACCTCTAGCTGGGTTAAGCTGCCCTGGCTTTGCTCACAGCATACTGAAATAGCCTGACCTCTTATGCAGATGATAGGATTTCAGTATCTCTGTCGATGTGCTTTTTCATCCCAGTATTTTCATTCCATGGTTTTCTCCTATTTTAGTGAGGCTGTGAGACACCCATGCCTCAGGGAAAGGCTGTTCCCATGGAAGAAACAGGCTTTCAGGGTTCACAGCATAGATCCTGAGGGATGAAAGGAGTTGGCAGTCTAGATGGGATGTCCCAGGCTAGGGTAGAGGGAGGGAAGGGAGATGGGAGGAGAGGAGCGGATCCTGAGCAGGAGGAGGAGGCATGATCCAGAGGAGGAACTGGCATCCAGAAAGGCACAATCCCTCCTCGGTAGGCACCATCCATTAGCAACACCAGGCAGCCACGTGGGAGCCAGGTGGAGCAACCCCAGACTTCCCGATGTCCACTTGAGTGGCGCTCTGGGAACTTCTCCCTGGCATCTGGGCAGTACCTGCCACAGACAGCAGCCAGAATGCTGCTGACTGACCATGAAGCAAAAGGTGAAGTCTCTCTTTGTGCTCCATGTCCACTCAGTACCCACCTACCTGACCCAGATGGGTCCTCACATCCCCGTGGGACAGTTCTCCACACCCATTTCATACTCAACAGAACAGAACCCGCTCAAGATGTCCCCCCATGCAGGACAGTGGCAAAGAGAACATGTTGCTGTTATTTTCCTCTCTCTTCCACACTAGCCAGGAGCCCTGGGCTGGCTGCATCCCCAGCTCTTAGCACACTCCCTGGCACACTGTAGGTTCTCAGTAAATCTGAGGCAGATATTGTCCCCATTTCCTTCGCTAACAGAACCTCAAGTCTATTCAGGGAAGCAACATGATTCCTTAAAAGTAGTCAGCTTTCTAGAATCCCTTGCAGCAAGGGTGGCTTTAATACAGTGTTCTGGGTAATAAAATATAAGTGGGACAATAAGATAAAAAAGATAGTGAATGGGGCACTTGGGAAAGCTTGTCAAAGGGACAGACTCAACTGACATGTTCCTTTTAAGCTTTTGCCCTTTGCCCTTTGCCCTTCAACCTTCCCCTTTCCACCATCTTTGTGCTTAGAACACAGACACGATGTTGAGAGGTACAAGAAGCAGTTTGCAATGATGAGGACAAATCTTATACACTAAGGATAGCAATAAAGAATGGCAGGGCAAGTGTGGATTTCTAATAGCATGGTGGAGGCCAAACTATGCCATCCTTGAATTATCTATCTTTGGACTTCTTGGTAGTGAGTATATCAGTCAGCAATTGCCTCAACAGTGCTGCATAACAAATAATCCCAAAAATCAATAGTTTAAAATAGAAATCGCTTATTCCCACTCTTGCATGTGAGGATCAGCCGGTCTTGGCTCAGAGTTGCAGGCTGAGGCTGCTCCATGAGTCTCTCATCCTCCTAGAATTGGCACATCCCCAGAGCATGTTCTTCCCACCGTGATAGAATCCTGAGAGGGCAAGCTCAACTGTGCAGGCACATTACAAGTCCCTACTTGCATCACATCTGCTAGCATTCCATTAGCCAAAGCAAGTCACATAGATGAGCCCAGAGAGTTGTGAGATGATAAAGTATACTCTGCCTCTAGTAGTAGGAACCACAGATTCATGTGGCAAAGGGCATGGATATATAAAGAAGTGAAGAATTGGGGCCAATAATTAGAAAATGCATGCTGAATAAATGTTGAGAGCCTATAATGTGCCAGGCACCATTTTAGGTATTTTGTATTCATTAATTATCTCATTTAAGCTTTGCAACAACTGATTTGAAGCAGGTTTTATTACATTTACTTTGCAGATTAAAATAAAAACCCTATGGCTCAAGAGATTAAGTAGCACATCTCTTATGAAAAGGCAGGGCTGAGACTCAACCCTGGTCCTGGCTACTCCAAAACTTATCCTCATCCGTTACATGTGTCTTACATTTTTCCCCAGCGTCTTCTGAGAAAGAGCAGTTGTCTGACTTTGAAAACCAGCAAACCAACACTGGACAGAATGTCAACTTGATATCTTGTCACTGCAGGCCAAGTTGATTCCCAGGCATGGGTGGAAGGTGGGCCAAGAACGGCTCTGAGGATGCAGACTGCATCAGGAACAAGCAACAGAAACTTAGTCTGGCTGATTTAAGCAGAGAAAGACTATTCAGTGTCTCCAAGAATTGCACAAGAGGTAGAAAGACAGGCTCAAAAACCAGACGGGAGTAGGGAAGGCTGAGAAGCCAGAGCACAGGACAAAGCAGGCCACAGACAAAGCAGGTCCTAAGACCAACCAGCCGCTAATACTAGGCACCACCACTGGCACTGCTGCTGCCGCTGCTGCCCCTCAAAACTGGAGGCTGCTGATGCAGCCACCACCAGAATCATTCTTCTCTGTCCTGGGTTTAAAGGCCAGGCAGGTGCCTGCAGCCCTGAGTAGATGCCCGTGTCCCAGCTGCGTAGGAAGGAAGTAGCTGGCTCCAGCTTCTTCTGTAGTGGGAGTGGGGGATGGGATCTGTCTTGTACCAGGACGCATCCAGATAGGGATACCCACAAGCAGAGGAAAGGGGCTCAGCCGGCAGCCAGCAGGTGGTGTGATCAGTGAGGAAGGAAAGGGAGGCCATTCTCCCTCTAGGGGGGTGGGCAGCGGTAAAGCAACTGGATACAGAGTTGGAGCCTGTGCCTCCTGCCCTGTGGGGCCTCACCCCTGCCATGGGCCATTTTCTGATGTTCTTTCTCCCCTCAAGAGCTTCCAGTCTGGTGAGAGAAAAGTCTCACCCACAGGAAACTCCTGGAGAACAGCACAGGGCAAGTGATGGGTCTCAGCCTTTAAGTGCTATTAAGACTTCAGAGAAGGAGCTGGGAATGTCAGGGAGGGCTTGACTGAGTTGGGCCTTGGAAAAAGGTGTATGTTGCATGATGGGGGATAAACGGATGCCTTTTTGCTGTGAGTAGGGTTGTGGGCAGGAGGAACTCTGTCCCTTTCCCATCTCCTGCTGAGATATGCCGGCGGGTCCCTGGCTGGCCAGCTTTCTCTGGGGCTGGAGGTTGAGGGAGGATGGAGGCAGCCTGTGTTCAGGCCTGAGGCCAGCTAGCCATGAAGTATGTTGATAGAAGCTTTATAGATGTTGGCAAGAACATGAACTTCAGATCCTGTTCCTGTGTCTTCTGCCTTTGAGTGGGTTACTTCTTATCTCTGAGCCTCAGTATCCCCATCTTTGCAGTAAGCATAGCAGTCGTACCTCCCTCCTAGGTCTGCTGGGAGCATTGAAATGAATAGTAGGTGTGAAGTGTGTAGGACATTGTCTGGCACATGAAAGCGCCTTATAAGGGTTAGTGACGCTGCTGCTGCTGCCGCCAACATCGACGACGATGAAGTGAAGTACCTGGCATGCAGGCAGGGCACGTAATAGGCTCCTAATGAACACTTATTTCTTCCCTCGTTCCGGATCTCAGTGCCCTCTCTCCCACCCTGGTGCACAGTGTCCTCAGGGCTGGCCCCACCCAGGAATGGGGCTTCCTGAGGTCACCACATCCCTCAGATCTCTGAGGGATGCAGCCAGCAAGGCAGAATGCAAGTAGCATGGGCCCTGCCACCTTCCCTGCTCTTGCATCCTGAAAAGCCTTGCTCAGCCTTAGCTCAGCCCGGCCTCTCCTGTGAGCCGGTGGGTGCTCCCTACACCCTGCTGAGGTCTGGCCCCTTCCTCAGTGAGTGTGACTGGGAGCTCCCTGAGGGGGAGCCATGCCTGCTACCTGGCTGGGCACAGGGCTGGGATGGAGATAGTCCTCAGGACAGGGCAGGGCATGGACCACAGCCTTAGCAAGAACGGGTCTCCCTCCTCTCCACCTCCAGGAACCCCCAAGGGAGGAGGGGGCAGGGAGCTCCATGGCAGGCCATAGAGGCTTAGAGGAGCTTCCCGTGCCCTTGGCGTCTAAAAGCACTGGGGCTAGGTTGGCAGCACTGCCCCGAGCCTCTGGGAGGGCAGAGTTTACTCCCCGAGTTGCTGGGGTCAGGGTCTGGATATGCTGCACCCTCCAGCCCTGCAGATCCAGGGCCCGGGCTGCTCTGTCTCCTCCCATCCAACCGGCTGAGCAGCCCTGGGCCAGCCCCAGCCGCCTGCCCCCCTCCCCGCCTCCCGTCCCAGCACAGAAGCCCAGTCAGGGATCACTGCAAAGCACCACGTGGAGATCTAATCTGGGGCGGGGGCGCCGAGCTGAGGCGGGGTGGAAGGGGTCGACGAGAGGAGGAAATTAATGATTAAATAATGGGTTCCAAATGTAGCGGCTCCGAGTGAAATCCCCAGCCGCAAGCCGGCGGGCTGCACGCTCTCGGCTGGGCTCCAGGAGCCCCGAGGAGGCCCAAGCAGGCGGCGGAGATGCTGGTGGCGGCGGGCGGGCGGCTCCCCCCAGGCCCGGTCGGTCAAACAGTCCTGGCCAAGCTGCGGGGTCAGCGGGGTGCCTGTGGGGCCCTGGTGATTCCTGATGACAGGTGGGAGCCCTGCCACTTGGAGCAGGGATCCACGGGGGTACTCGGCAGCGGGGGCTGAGCGGGGCAGGGAGGAGGTCTTGGATGGTAGCTCCGCCAGGCTGCAGCCACTCTTGGCCTCCATGCCTGGCACTGACACCCCCATTTCATTCCATCACTTCATCGTCCTGGCTACCCTGAGGCTCAGCTTGTCCTAGTGGAAGCCCCGGGAATGAATCTGAGAGGGGAAGGCCCAGGCCATCACTCCTGCTTCTCCCCCAACAATTACAGCCTTTCTATGGCAACGACGATGCTCGCCCCTGTCAGCGGAGGAGACAGTCTCCTACGCTGAAACTTTGGGCTTGTCTAGAGCAAATTCCATCTCATTGTGCCTCAGTTTCCCTCTGAACACCAAGGGCTTGGATTCCTCCATAGTATTCCCACCGGGAGCTAGGACTACACTGTATGTATTTTTCTCTCTCACCAGTAGGGAAGGTCTGTTAACCATCCCCATCCCGACCCCGTGGACTATATGGTTTTCTACTAGAAAGTCCTGCCTTGGGCTTTTGACAAGCCTCCTGCCTGTGGGGGGAGGGCCCAGGTCTGGGAAGCCAGGGACAAGCATCTTGGCCCAGTCGTTCCTTTCCTCCTCCTCTGGAACCCTGCTTGGAGCCTGAAATTTTCCACACTGAGCCTTTGGCTGCAGACGCTGGAACTTTTGCAATTTCCTGACTTGAAAATGACTCCCCCACCCCTATGCCTTCCACCGCGTCCCCGTAGGTCTTGTGGGGGTGGTCACCCCAGCAGGGGCTCCAAGCCCAGACTGTGGGGAGCACAAATCGAGGCCTTCGACTATGACATTGAAAAGCACACTCTTTGGATGGAAGCTTCCATGCCTCCATCTGCCACGACTGCCTGTCTCACCTAGGGCTTCCTAGGAGAATGACCATCTCGAAGGCCCAGGAGAGCGGGGACCAGAGGCACAAGGGGGAAACCAGTCTCTAGGTAAATTGGACTGAATGGTGGGAAAAGAATTCCTGTGCTTAAGTTCAATCACACAGAACAGGTTTTAATCTCAAGATTGGGCCACTGCTCCCCTCCAAAGCCAGGTGGAGAATGCCTGGGCCCAGGAAGGTAACACACATAGTCCTGAGGAGCGTTGGTTTCAGAGCCTGTGACCAGGCCAGCACTCAGAAAAAACTGGAAGCCAAGCCACCCACCTCTGCTCCCAGCAGTGCCCACAGTGCTGAAGCTGTCACGGGTGGCCCGGCCAGGGGAGAGCTGCCAAGCAGATGGCCACTCAGCACAAGCCTGCAGGTGAGAGCAGAGGGAGTAGGTCTTATAAGCTTTGCCCAGCAGTGCTGGGCCCTGTCATTTTTCTACTCCTGCGGCTCTCCAGAGGGTATTCGGTGCCAACTTGGGGCTGGTAGCCCAGACCCGCCCAGAGCCCACCATGGGCTTGTGTCGCACCCTGCTGAGCTCTGGGGCACCAATCCTGGGTGGCTTTTATGGGACTCCATTTTCTACTGCTCTGGAAAGGCAGGCCAAATACATACCAGGCCAAAAAAGACTAGGGCCTTCCTCTCCCTGGGTCCCCCACACCGCCTCATCCAAGATCCACACACTGTTCTGGGTTGCGCATGCAGAAGAATTTTAATAAAAACAAGCAATTCGGAAGGTCTGGCGGGGCAGGCAGGCTGGCCATGTGGCCTGGGAGGCCAGGAGGCTCTCCTAGGAGCAAGCACTGTTTTGAAGATGGAATATCCAGGCTGGGATGACAGGGGAGGGTCTAGGAGGGAGTGGGTCAGAGGGGGCAGGGCTGACAGCGGGGGGCATTTGGGGCTGTGTCTTTGGGAAGCCCCCTGAGGGCAGGCATTTAGAGTGAGTGTACGTAAGCTTAAGGGGAAGATGTTTTCATTGGCTTTGCCATGTTTCTGGCCTCAAGTTGTCACCTCACTCAACACCATCTCCCTAGTCCCCCACACATGCGGCTTAATCAGGTACCTGCTGTCCCCATATGAAAATCAGTCCACTAAGGGCCCCAAGCCATGGCACAGATGGAGTAAAAACAAAAATCAAAAACAAAACTGAAAACTTTTAATCCCTTTTTTCTGTGGAGATGGATTTTTTCCAAAAGAAATTTAATTAAAGACAGAAAAAGACCAATATAAACCAAGAAATCACACACACGTGTGTAAAGTGCCATGATGGCCCTGGAGTCCTGGCCTAAGGAGAGACGTCTGGACACAGGGTTCCAGAGCCCCAGCAGCTGGCTCTGTCTGCAGCAGTGTCAGAAGGTCCTCGGGGGTCACCAGCCCTCCTCAAGGCATGAGCTAGGTAGTCCAGTGGCCCCAGTCAGGGAGGCTCAGCTCTTGGTGGCTGCGTGATGCCTACCTAGACTCAGTGGCCAGGCCCCCGGCTGCCACCCTGCGACGTGGTCTCTCACTGCTGGTTAGCAGGGCAGTGGGGATTGACACTCCCTGGTATTGACCAAAGCTCAGTAATAACTTCTTCCTGTTGTGGAGAAGTATGGTGACCCTTCCCTCAGGTGGATCTTCCCCGCCACATACACTTTTTTAAAGCAAAAATTGGTCTATTTTTGTGATTTTAAAATTTTATAAAATTTTCTTAGCCTAAATCAGTCCAGCACGGTGTGGCCAGCAACCCCCCACGCCTTTACGCAGCCAGCGTCAACCACAGCCAGGCTGGGCACGTGCTTCAGTCTCCTCCTGGAAGCTCCCCCCAGCCCCCTGGGCCTTCTTTTCTGACCTGACCCGTCTTTTCAGATTTTGACAATGTGACTTGTCCCTTCCCAAGCCCTTGCCTCATCCCTTAATATTGCTCAGCTCAGGCTGGTGGCTTCTCCTTGTCCCCAGGATGCATGATTCCCGCAGCTACGGTGCTGTCGCCCTGGGGAGATGCCTGCCCCACTTCAGCCCGACTCTGGGCCCTTGTGTCTAGCACGACCCCTCCCAGACAGCCCCCTTCTAGGTCTACCAGTGCCCAAAAGTGGGAATGCATGAATAAGTGAATGAATGGTGACTTGTATTCAGTCTGCACACACTAAGGCCTTTCCCAAGTGCCTAGGTAGAGCCACTCATTCCATATTAACCCCTTCCTCATAACCCTTATTACACACCTATCACACCATCATCCAATATTGATTCTCTCCAGGCCTTCCTTGCATCCCCTGTAGCCTCCTAACAGTTAGAACACTGCTTGGCACATAGCAGATGCTCAACAAATGCCTGTGGAATGAGTGACTAAGACTTGGGCTGTGATCCCCTCTCCTCCTATTGTGTCTGCACCTCTCACATCTAAGCTTAAGCTCTTTCCCTTTCCTCTCCTCATCATGATCATTTCTGATTTCCCTGGCAGCATCTGTCTTAAGATTCCAGGGGCCTAAGGGTCTCTTCTATCTCTAAGACTATGCCCTTCTCAAGGGCAGTGGCCTTCCTTTTTAATCTCCATGCCCCCTGTCACAGCATCGTGTTTGGCACCCACAGATGACTGTTGTGTGAATGAGAAGAACTGACCGATGCCTGAATTAATGAATGACTATTTTCCTCAGCGTTCTTAGAAGTCTCACTGGCTATCTAATGGTCACTGTTCATTAGAATTCTCTCACTTTATTTTTCTAATTAATTGCTTCTTGTTGATCAGAATTACGTTAAAAAAGGATATCGTTTCCCCTAGTTGCTTTATAGACTGCTGGAAGGTGATTTTCTACCCTTTATCCACTTTCCATCTCTCCCCCACAGAAGGCGCTTGGCGACCAGCAAGGCATCAGGATAGACTAAGTTATGACTCAGTAACAGATACCCCCAGCTATTGGTGACTTAACGTAACAAGGTCTGGGTGACTTGCCAAGGCCGGGTCTTCGTGTCCTGTCTTAATGCTGCCCCTCCACATCAACAGGAACCTCCACAGCTGCTGCGACAAGGACAGACAGGGAGGCGCAGGCCTGAGCATGGCCAGTTAAGTTTTTCCGCCAGAAGGGTACACATCACTTCTGCTCACATTTCATGGTCAAAGCAAGTCACTTGGCCACTCTTACTTCCTAAGGAATGGGAAAGTGTCATCTCCCATGTACCTGGAAGAAGAGAACAGATATTGGGGCCCTGCCACGCTGGCATTAGGGCCACACTTGGGCCTGTCGAGGCTGGTGGAGGCTCAGCCTGGGGCTGAGAAGAGGAGATGAGAAACAGGACAACGGAAGAGCCCCGCCCTGGTCTGACCCAGGACTTGGACTTCTCAGACGCTCTAACTGCCATACCAGTCACTTCCCATGGCTTGCGCCAGGAGCTCTGCCGGGAGCCCTGAGTAATCACAGCTTCACAGTCACCACCAGGGAAAACTTTGTCAAACTTCTCTCAGGCTAGTGGTTTTCAACCCAGGTCTCTGGGATTGGACCTGGGCTTCTTCCCCTGGGGGTCTCTCATCTAAAACTTGTCCCTGCTGAGGGCACACTCCAGGGAAGAGTGACTGGAAGGAGACGGTTTGCTGGGTTGTGTCATCTGCCGCAGCGTCACCCCAGCTGCCGCCCGCCAGCCTCTGCCCCTTCCCTCCCCGACACCCCACATCACACGGAGTGGTTTTCTCTCTGGCTGTCTTGGCCAGACTGTGTGGTCTGAGTTTCTGAGGTGCAATCTAGTGGCAGGCCAGAGAGCAGATTTGATCTGTGGTTTAAAAAACAATGAGAAAAAGAAGGGGGAAGAGGAGAATTATTAACCCTTCCAACTGGGGCAAGGCTGGCTGAAACTCCTGGCCAGCATTGGCCCCGGGCCCTGCAAGGAGCAGCTGCCCAGCTCTTCAATCCGTCAGCCCTCGATTCTGTCCCTATCGGCCCTGCCTCCCGCTCAAGCTGCTCTGCTGCCTCTAATCTGCCTCCGGAAGTTCCCAATGGCTCCTCCGAGCCACTCCTCAAGATCTAAGACCCCCACTGGCAGGGACACACTCTCTAGAATCCATTATCCCAATGCCTCCGATCAAAGAGGGAGATGGAGAGCCCACCTCTCTAACGAGCTGCCTGCAGCTTTTCGTCCTCTCTCCTGCTGACGACATGGAGCCTGGCAAACCTCCTTTGTCATCTGCGATCTCTTTACATTTCCTAGAAATGTAAGCAATGGAAATCTCACCTTGTGGCTTTGAGCACCATCTGCGC
This sequence comes from Lepilemur ruficaudatus, assembly GCA_963574885.1. NCBI lineage: Eukaryota > Metazoa > Chordata > Mammalia > Primates > Lepilemuridae > Lepilemur > Lepilemur ruficaudatus. The sequence continues at coordinate 18,706 of CAUYRT010058611.1, read as the reverse complement.
TGACTCTTGAGCTTGCCCCCGTGCTCAGCACAGTCCTCTGGGCTCCAGACAGCCTTCTCAATGCTCTCCTTGGGAGCACCACAGACTCACTGCTGTAGCACATCCAGAACCGAGCTCCTGGGCCTCCTGGTCTTGCCCACTCATCGGTTCCTCCCTTGTGCCCCCCATCCCTGTCTGCTTCATGCCAGAAATTCACTAGTGGTCCCTGGTTCCTCTCCCCCACCTGCCACATCCATCCACTGCCAAGTTCTATGGGTTCTACCTTCCAGAATGTCCATAATCCACTCACCTCACTTCCCTCCATCTCTACCACCACCACCCTCATCTAAGCCTCCAACATCTCTTGCTGTCTGCAGCCCTACACTGTCCTCCCTCCAGCGCCACAGTGATCTTCTTAGGTATCGACTGGGTTAGGCTACCACCTGGCTTACACTCTCAGCAGGTGTGCAGCTGCCTCAGGACACCCTGGCCCTCAGGCTGTGCACATGCTCTCCCCACCCGTCCCTTCCAGTCTCACTCCCGCCATGTGAGCCAGTCATTGGGGTTTTGAATAAGACAAGCACTTTCCCAACTCACGGCCTTTGGCTTTGCTGTTCCCTTGTCTAGAATGCTTTTCCCCGACTTGTCCCCTGGTTAACGTCTTCTCATTTCAGGTCTTAGATAAGCTATCACCTCCTCAAAGGCTCTCCCTGATCCTTAATCTAAACGAGCCCTCTTGCTGGTTCCTCACACAGCACCTGGCACCTTTCCTTCAAAACACTCCTGAAATATGAGATGACAAATTTGCAGGTGAGGTTGTTTGTTGTTTAATGCATGGCTCTCCCACCAGATCACAAGCTTCGAGAGGAGAGGCCGTGTCTGGTTAAGTCCTGACTCTAATCCCAGCACATTGTTCAGTATTTGGTATACAGTAAGTGCTCAATAAATATTTAATGCTAAGTGGATCATTGGCCTTACAGATGGACAAACTGAGAATCAGATTGGCTAGGTGCCCTGCACAGTGTACAAATGCCCAGGCTAAGACCAGAACTCAGTTCTCCTGAGTCCCCTGTTCTCCCCCCACCGACACTACCATCATATTATTTATGCTGCCATTGCTGCTACAACCAAGACACTGATTTCCAAGGATGCTGGGGCATTGGCGGGGAAGAGGCCCAGGTGGAGGCCTCTCTACAAAGCCATGGCTTCCTTGCTGCCCCAGCTGTCTCAGGCTCCTCCCTGTGTGCATACACCATCCACCATGGTCAGTGGGGCTCTGTGAAAGGACTCCCACTTGGCGTGCCACCCCTCCCCATCACTCTGGACCATGTGGGGGGTCACCTACTTGAGAAAGCTTTTTTCAACTGCTGGGCCCCTAACACTCTCCTAGTGCTAAGCTGCTCTCTAGCCCCTTCATGGATGCAGGGCTCTCACTCCCCTGAAGACTGTGCTTTTCAAGATAGGGTCATCCCTTTATACCTCCTGGATGATTCCTGCTGGATTCCAGGCACTGTCTGGATCAGGGACACCGAAGGGAACAAGACAACATCTTTACCCTCATGGAAATTAGATTCTAGTGGGGTGCAGACAATTGTTAAGTGAATAAGTAAATAAATAATATAATTTCCTCTGGGGTGACAAGGGGACACAGTGGTGTGGAGAAGAGCCTGATTTAGACCCAGAGTTCCCATGAGGTGGTGGCATCAGAGACCTAAAGGATGGGAGGGAAGGAGAGTGCCCTAGGCTGAGGACATGGAAGGAGAGCTCAGCCTCTGCCAGGAGCAAGGTCTCCTCTGCCTCTGACTCCAGGGCTGGAGGAGGGACCTGGGCAGAGGCCCTGGGGACAGGAGAGAAGGTGCTTGTAGGGAAGAATGTCTCCTTCCTGTGGGTAAGAATGTCACAAGTGGCCTAGCAGAGGCTGCTCTTAGAGCACAAGGTCAACACTGCCTTGTGAGTTGATTTTTAAGTATGTCCTCTCTTAATACCCTGATTCCATGCAGCTCCTTCCCTGTTTAAATCTCTGGGTTTGGTGGGCAGAGTTGCAATGACATGTCTTCATAAGTCAGAGAACTTCCTTTCTTCCACACTGCTCTCGTCTGTCTTCCTCTACCATGGCTTATCTTTATAGAGCTTGAACCTTTCTGCAGAAGTCCCATTTCCCTGGGTAGGCTGGGCAAGAGCTGTCTTAGGTCCCTGCCTGGGGGCAGGTAGGAAGTCATCCCAGCCAACTGCTGGCCCCAAGCCTGGCCTTCTGGGGCATCCTGGCCTTGTTTCCATCCCGTTAGTAAATTCTGCCACATCCCAGCCCTGCTTCAAGGCCAGGGCTACAGTGGTCCTGCCTGCGGTGCATGCGGGTGAGTTTGTGGTATTTATTGGAAGGAGGGTGCTGTGCATACAATCCCAGCCTACAGGAGGGCAGAGGTCAGTGCTGAGGGCCTGCAACACTCTCTCCACTCAGAACAGTTCCCAGCCCCTAGAGGGACAGAGGGGAAAGGACCCGAGTGAGTCAGGAACGACTCAGAGGTGAAGACTGGGGCGCCACGAGAGCAGACATTTAGGAAATGCCTGGTCTAGGGGCTAGGATGCTGAGGAGTCTGGTCTTTCCTGGGTGGGGTGAGGGGGCTTAGGCTCTGGGGATGGGGGCTGGCTCCCCAAGAACAGGTGCCAATGGGTAGTCAGGTGCCCAGAGCCCGGGGTTCTGGGTGCTACCGGCCTGGAGAAACCTTGCGAGGCTGCAGTGGTGAAGTGGGGGCTACCTGAGGCAGAAGGTGAGGTTGACATGCCCAGGCTATGGTAGTATTCTTTGAGTTCTAGTTCACTGCTTGCATTTTTGGGGTAAAACATCACCCTTCTTCTCCACCTTTGACATTCAGCCTCACCTGCCTCAGCTTGGCTTTCTGGAACCATTTCCCTGCCACTGTCTTCTACCAGGATCTCCCCAGGCTGGACTCCACACCACCAAGGGCTCCACTTCCACCCGCCTCTCCCTTCTGGGTGTTCTCTTGCTTATGGCTTCAATAGCACACGCGTGCACACACACGCACACACACAGAGACTGTGCTGAGTGTCCTCCTTCTGACATAGAGGACACACCACAGCAAGCCCTAGTTGACATTTCTGCAGTCTTCCAAGCCTTTGCATTGAACCTCCACATCCTCAGTCTTTTTAATGGGCAGGGGCTCCCCCAAGGCTGGGGACAAAGAGAAAGCCCCGTGTGGCCCTCCAGGCTGATGGTCTGGGAAGCAACCGACAGAAGGATGAACAGCACTACTTCACAAAGCTCAGTGTGACTGTGCTGGGAGTGGCCCAGGCCACATGCATTGTAGTTGGGGCCTCCCAGAAGCAGGCTCTGAGACAAGGATTTGAATGACGTCATTCACTTGAGTAGTGTTTCCAGGAATGGGGACATGAGACAAGGCACACTGTAAACATAAGGACACAGGAAGGTTAAAAGCAAAAAGATTAAAAAATATATGCTAGGCAAATATTTACCCAAAGAAAGCTGATATAACTATATTTTCCCACCATGATATGGACATACAATTTTTATGAGTGCAGGGTTTTTTCTTTTTAACAATAACTTCATACTTGTGATTCAAATCAGCTGTAGATAATTCAAAGCCACACATCTTTTTAATATTAATATGAACTATTAAGCCATGTTTTCACCATATTGTACTTATAAATTTGACTTTTTAATTTTTATTGAGATACATTTTATATGCAGTTAATTGCACAAATCTTATATTTACAGTGTGATAAGTTTGACAAATATATACGCTGGTAAAAACCACACTTCAGTCAAGGTATGGAATATTTCCATCACCTTTATGCCACTTTTCAGCTAGTCCTCCCCTCCATCAACCCAAAAGCAAACCACTGTTTTGATTTTTATCATGCTAGGTTTGTCTGGTCTTGAACTTTATATAAATGGAATTATACAGTATGTACTCCTTATGTCTGACTTCTTTGATTCAAAAGGATGTTTTATAGATTTATCCATGTGGTTGCATGTATCAGTAGTTTATTCCTTTTTATTGCTGCAGAGTTTTCCACCATATGATTATATCACAATTTCTTTATTCATATGTTGATGGACACTTGGGTTGCTTTCATTTTTGGGTAATTTTGAAAAAGTGAATTGCGGCTAATCAGGTACAAGTCTTTTTGTGAATCTATGTTTTCATTTCTTTTGGGTAAATAGCAAGAAGCAGAGCTGTTGGTTATACATTCGGGATGGGTTTATTTATAAGAAATTGGCAAATAGTTCTTCAAAATACAGTTGTCCCTCTGTATCCATGAGGGATTTGTTCCAGGACTCCCCATGGTACCAAAATTTGCAGATGCCCAAGCTCCTTATACAAACGGCATAGTATTTGCATATAAACCTATGTAATCCTCCCATATACTTTAAATCATCTCTAGATTACTTATAATACTTAATAAAATGTAAATGCTGTGTAAATAGTGGTCATACAGTGCTGTTTTTCTATTTGTATTATTTTTATTGGTTTTTTCAAATACTTTTGATCCACAGTTGGTTGAATTCAGGAACACAGAATCCTTGACTACAGAGAGCTGACTGTATTGATAGCAGAATAAATAGAATTATTATTATTGTATTATGTCTTTTTTATTGATTTTATTATCAATTTGTGTTTTTATTCTGGATATGAGTCTTTTGTCAGATAGATGGCTAGATAGATAATGTTCTAGTCTATTGCTTGCTTTTTAAGTTTCCAACAATATCTTTTGATAAACAAACATTTTTAATTTTGCTGAGCAGAATTCCTGTTTCTCATTTTTTTTCTTCTATGATTAGTGCCTTTTGTTTCCAACCTAGAAAATCTTTTCCCAAGGTCATAAAAATATTCTCTCATGATTTCTCCTTGAAGATTTATAGTTTTAGCTTTTGCATTCAAATCTAATACATCTCAAATTAATTTTAATGTTTGGGGTCAGTGTTGAATTTTGTTTTCCATAGGCTTTAGTTGTTCCAGCACCATTTGTTGAAAAGACTTTCCTTTTCCCATTGAATTGTATCAGCGTCCCTGTAGAAGCAGCAATGCACCAAATGAAAATCTATATTTTCCAGCTTCTCTTGCAGCTATATGTGGCCAAGTAAATAAATAAATTTTAGCCAATAAGAGATTAGTAGAAGTATTGCAGGAGACTTCCAGGAAAACTCTTTTAAGGGGAAAAGTCATTTCTTTATATTTGCTTCAACATTCCTTCCTGATGAGGATAAAATGATGGAAACTTTAATATCCATCTTGTAATATGAGGTGTCCTTCAGAATGGAAGCCAAGGCAGTAGAGCAGAAAGATCCAAGGAATTTGGATTTCTGATGACTTCATACAACTGTTCTACCAACTCTGGGTTGCCTACCTTCAGGTCTCTTTCATGGGAGAAAAGAAACAATCTTTTGTTTAAGGCATCAATCTGTTGGATCTCCAGTTGGTACTGCCAAATCAAATATTAACTGGTATAATCATTTAATAACATTTCTTTACCAATATAGTATAAGATCCAATATGGAAGAGATAATTTCTATCTTGTTCCCTCCTATATCTTAGAATACAAATTGGAGTCATGAAAAGAAGGCAAAGAAGGGAGGGAAGGTAGGAGAAGAGGAAGAAACAGAGAGGGCAGAAAATGTAGGCTATCTATAGACACTTAGCCATGATCATAATCAAAAAGCATTTATTAATGAACCAATATCAGCCTGAAGTATGATTTTAATCTTCAATCTATACTGGTCCCTCTCTTCCTCAACATTTTCATCAGCAATTTGGGTAAGAATAATAGCTGGATGCTAATCAATTTAACTATTAGCAGGAATAATTAATACATTAGGTAATATAATCAGGAGTGAAAAATATCTTGACTGATTGTGGTAGGCATAACAATAGTAATAACAATAATGGTTCTCTGGAATCTATGAATGTGTTACCTTACATGGCAAAAGGGACTTTGCAAATATGCTTTTGTTTAGCACCTTGAGAAGGGGAAATTATCCTGGATTATCTGGGTGAGCCCAAGGAGATGTTGACTATGGAAGCAGAGTCAGAGAGAGATTTGAAGGTGCTGTATTTAAAGATTGGGGAAGGGTCTTGAGCAAATGTATGCAGGAAACCCCTAGAAACTGGAAAAGGCAAGGAAATTCATTGTTTCCCAGAGCCTCCAGTGGAATGCAGCCCTGCCTACAACTAGATTTTGGCTCAATGAAACCTATTTTGAACTTCTGATCTCCAGAGTTACATGATAATAAATTTGTATTGTTTTAAGCTATTGGGTTTGTGAAAATTTGCTACAGCAGCTATAGGAAATTAATGTACTGGTTGAGTTTATAAGGTGAGTCGAACAAAATTAAACATTTAAACAGATAGGTTTAGTGCAAAATCTTATATTAGGGTCCTAGGAAACAACTAAATCCCAATTGCCAGGATGTAAGTGATTACTTTAGTATGTAAAGGATGTGAACATTTCAATTGACTACAAGCCCAGTAGAAAGCAAATAAACAGAGAGACGAAAAATTATGTGGAGCTTTGGAATGGAGACATGCACCACGTCTTCACTGAAGAAGGTCCTATGGTCTGCCACCATCTTTGACTTGTGGTGCTGAGTTCTGGGTTCAACCCTTTAAGTAGGATGTTGACAAACAGAAAGGGCATCTAGCTGGTGAGGGATCTGAAAACCATGTTTCAAAAGGAAGGAATAAGGTATGAAAACGTCATCAAAAGAAGAGAAAATATAAGAAGCTATGACATTTTCCTAAAGGATATAACTAATTCTCTGTGTTCTCTAAGGGCAGAACACAAACCCATGAGCACCGAGGAAATTTTTCAATTCCACATGAAGAAGAAATCTTTAACCCCTGCAGGTGCCCCTGAGATGGGATGATTTCTTTGGGAGGGGACACTCTGGGATTCCTGCCCCTAGATGTATCTAAACATAGCCTGGAGGTGTCTTTTAAGATCCCCTCTGTCTCCCAGGGACAGTGTCCCTTGAATGGAAGTGTATTAGATACGGGGTTGTAGAAAGGAGGGAGATGACTCTACTATCTCATCCAGCCATTTCACCTCCATCCAAGCCTCAACTGCGGAAAGAAACCTGGACAGTTAGGACTCTGGCTTCATCTTGGAACATCCAAAATTCTGTTGATAAAGGAGAGGGGCTTGAGTCCCTGCCAGGCAATTCACCCCAGCTCCCACCTCAAGGCTCTCCACCACTACCAGCAGTATGACAGCACAAAACAAAACAAAAGCCTGTTATTACATCAATAGTGCTTCCCACAATCAATCAAATCCTAGAATTGAGGAAATACAGTATTTTCTGGGTCTTATGCCAGTTCTCAGAAAAAAAAAAAAAACATAGAGAGCCAAAATTAGCTGCAATGTTCCATTCATCATAGTGCCTGGCTCTCACTAATCATGGAGAATAAGAAAGCCCCCTCTCCAAGACCCTCCCTTCCTGGGGTACTAGGCACCCATTCCCTCTGGAGCCCCTTTCCTGCGGGGGAGGCACAGGGGAACTCTTTTCCCAAAGTGATTCACAGTTCTTGACTTCAGGGATGGCTCCATGATCTGCCTTTCTCATGCTGGGTCCCAGCCCTAACATATTCCTGGAGAGGGGTCAGATGAGGGACAGCCTGATGAGGGAATGGATAGCTCAGGCAGGATTAGGACCTCTTTCAGGTTCCAGGGAGCAAAGGACCTTTGGGTGCAGAGGGGTTCTGGGGGATGGGAAGGGTGGAGCAAAGAATACATCTTTCCTGGAATAAACTTGAAGACATAGATTAGTACTTGCAGTCCTGCACATGGCACCCCCCACTACTGCCAACTTTAAGGGAATTTCCATCTCCCCTTTGCCCCTCCGTTCACCCTCTACCCCTGCCCAGTCCCAAGGATGGGTGGGAAGGGAACTGTGGAAATTCCCTTTTTAGGAACATGGGGTAACAGCAGAACAAAGGGATAACGAGAACTGAAAAGGATCCCTCACCCCCACCTCCCACTCTCATCCTCAGCCACAGCATCCTCCGAAGGGAAGAGGGACTCACCAGACCCATCTGCAGGTGTTGAATTTTCCCAAGGCCTCCAGCCCACCCTCCTCCAGTCTCCAGCCAGCCCATCCTGCTTGGGAGTCAGCAGGCCCAGCCGACAGCTGGGTTGTGCAATCAGCAGCCCAGATGTGGCTGGGACTCTGACTTGCGGCAGCTGCCTCTGTCATCACCCAAAGCCTATGGCCTTCATTTCACCCTTGAGCTGTACTCTAGCAACATTCCTGTCCCCATCCCAGACAGGCCCCACCCAGCCACCATCCTTCTTCAGCAGCTCCAGAGAACACTTAGCAGTCGAGAACCACAGCCCAGCTCAGCTATACTATGCTCTGCCACCAGTGTGGGGTGGCGGGGCTCACCCTCCCAAGGCCTCAAGAGGTATGAGCTAAATAAAGCTTGAGCCCCAAATTCTCTCCTGAATTTTCTCTGCACTCCTGAGGCCCTTGAGTTTAGTGATGCATTTATTGCTCCCCACAGGAACTGGAAAAGATATAAAATCTCTTTTATTGCCCTTGGGTATTCTAAACAGGGCAAGGTCACATCCCATTCTGCAGCTAACATGACCACTGTTTCCATGAAACCTTGGGTGTGGTCAATCATTAGGCAATGCCATTGATTGTTTAGACTCAGAATTGGCAGTTGGTCAGACTTACAATCAGGCTACTCCCTTCTTCACATAAGAGCCTGGCTCAGCAGATGCTCTATAATTGTTTGCTAAGTGGAGAAATGAAATGAAGGTTCACAGAGATGGAGAGAGTTGCCCAAGGTCACACCACAAAACAATGGCAGAGACGGGATCAAAGCCCAGGTGTTGGGCTTTGCGATCAGATTTCTTTCCTCCACACCATCTTCCCTGACTTCATAATGCTGATGGTGGTGATGATGGTGATGGTGGTGGTGGTGGTGATGATGATGATAATGTGGTGATGGTGGTAGAAATAGCAGTGATAATGATAAGAATAATGGTGATGATGGTGGTGATCATGGTGGTGATGATGGTGATGGCAATGGTGGTGGTGATGATGGTGGTGGTGATGATGTTGGTGGTGATGATGGTGGTGATAGTGGTGGTGATGATAGTATGACAGTGATAATGGTAATAACAGTGGTGATGGTGGTGGAGATGATGACATGGTTAAGGTGGTGATGGTGGCGATGGCAGTAATAGTGATGTGGTGGTGATGGTGGTAATTGTCCCGACCCGCGGGTACGTTATTCGCAGAACCTGGAGGAGGGAGCGGGAGTTGAATGGGACAAGAGACGTGAGAGATGGAGACAAGACAGTATTCTGATCAAGTCTCGTTTATTGAGCATGAGGTTACAGCTTTTATAGACAAGTGAGAGGGGAACACCCAGTCACAATGCAAATTAGGTGAAAAAGGACTGACCAATCAGGAAGCATTTGAGGAGTTACAGCTTGCAGTTCTCAATTAGGTCCAGTATGTAAACGAGGCATCCAAAAGCATCCAATCCGGGGATAGCAAATGCAAAGCCACTTCATTGGCTGTAAAGCGAAACTTATCATTCCAGGGAAACAGAAACTTAACTTTAACTATGAGGGGGAGGGTAAGGCTCAGGCAAATATGGCCGAGCCTCATGGCTCCCGACAAGTAATAATGATGGTTAAGGTGGTTATCGTGATGATGGTGGACACAGTGGTGGAGATGGTGGTAATAATGTCTTGGTGTGATAATGAAGACAAATTACCTTCTGTCAAGGAATTCTCATTAGGAATACAGAGCTCATTCCAATACTTTTGGATCTAATTCTTCAACCTTGGAATAGTTGGGAGTTTGAGTGAGTCCTCATTTAAATCTTTATTCAGCAGCGATAATGAAGCCTCGTGTGGCAGCCAGAGGAACTCACTGTTCAGAAGTCCTGCTGTAGTGAGCACGCGGACAGACAGCTCCTGCTGCTGTCCTCTGGACCCACCACAGCGCTTGTGCAGAGGCCCCTCCCAACAGTGTCTCCAGCCAGTGACCAAGCGCAGCAGGGGTGCTGACGCTGGCCCGTTCCTAGAGATGAAGGACTCTGCAGCTGGGTGACTTTGGCCCAGGGACTCCCTGTCAGACTCCTCATCATGGCTGGAACCTCCTCAGAGCAGCACTGTGGCCTCAAACTCTCCCTCCTATCCCTTCTCCCTTCCTTCTCTCCTCCACGGGGCCAGACGTGCACGGCCACGCGAAGGGTCTCCTCACCCTCTTTAGCACCCTGTCCTTCATCCCTTCACAGGGGTTTCCTCCGACAGACCTCCTCCGTGTCTCTTCATGGACTTTCTGTGCTTTTCAGCAGACTCAAACTAATAAATGTAGGTGACCAAGCTGAGTAATATCACTCTGGTGAAAATAAAAATCATGGAAAAAATATTTTAAGAATGAGACTGATTTTCTTCTGTGACTTAAAAACTGTCTCTGAGGACAATTCCGGGAAGGAATGCTTTATATGCTTTGAAAAATGAAGTTGGGTTTGCCTTTGGATAATACCTTGCTAGGGGCATGACATATAGTGGAGAGAAGAAGGACAAAGACCCTGAGACAGGAACCAGCTTGATATGGTATGTTTAAGGGATGGTGAGCAACCCCAAATGGCTGGCAGGAGGAAAGGATTAGGTGAGAGGAGAAGCTACCATTGGACAAGGGGAGAGAACCACGTAAGGACCCTGAAGCCCTAGGGAGGACTTGAGATTTGATGAGATAAGAACAGAAAAGACCACCAAGGGTGGAAGTGGCATTACAGAGGGCAGGGTAAGGAGAGATTGCCAGGGTCATCCTGCCGGGTAACACTGAGAGCTGGATTGAGACGGTGGACGAGGTGAATGCTAAGGGCGTGTCAAGAAGGGATGAATGGGTCTTGTTGCCTCACTGGACATGAGCTCTAAAGAGGAGGTGTGTGTGGAGCCTCTGACAGGAACAAGATGGCTGAAAGGAGTTGTGTTCTGGAGGGAAGGTTGTGAATTGTTTGGGGTCATGTTTTTCCAGTAGTCATGTCCACCCAAGACTCGAAAATGTGGGCCTAGAGCACAGAAAAGAGGCTTTAGGCTGGGATGTGGCCTTAGAAGGCAAAGGCGTGAACGAGTTCCCTCCAGGAGTCATCGTGGGAGCACGTACGTGTCCAGGTGGAGGAAGCAGAGTCTGGGAAGCGCCTGCCTGGTGGCAGGGAGGGATGAAGTGGAGACAGAGGGGAGGGAGCTGGGGGGTAAGAAGACAGGAAGGGCAGAATCCCCTGTAACCGTGGTTTAGGTGGATATTGGTGGTCTCGAGGGCTGTGTCTGTGCCACGTCCCCCCACAGCCTTCCAGCCTGAAGGGTGCCCAGGTTGGCCCTGCAGGGAGTGGGGCACAGGAACAGACCTCAGAGAATCTCTCCTCCAGGGTCACGTCAGAAGAAAGGAGTGACATTCTGGCAAAGCTCAGGACTGCTGAGCCTGCCACCGGGGTGGCCTCCCACAGGCTGCTCCTGTGGTCCGGTGGACACGTTGCTCTCCTGGGGTCAGTGCTGGGGCGGCAGCAGCCTCTGTGTGAGGTGGCGGTGCTGGCATCTGCTTCCCTGGAACGGGGACTAGGAAAACAGATGACCTCAGGCTGAAAGCGCTTAGAATCCTTGCTCAGAAGAGGCAGAAAAGACGAGGCTAAAAATACATGCAGACCCAAATTCCCTACCTCTCCAGAAAAATTACAAGCAGAGTATCATACAAATGTGTGTGACACAGGCCCATGGCATTGGCTGTTCCCTCATCAGCCTGTTGATTATGCTCTTTCTGGGCTTACGGCACCTGCCCTCCACCCAGGCCTGGCTCCCCTCTGTCTACAGAGCAGGCTGGGCTTGTTCCTACCCCCAGCCTTTGTCCCCTCCCCTGATGCACCCTTTCCTCCTCCTGGAGTATCCCCAGCTTGTCCAGGGCTCATCTCACAGATCCCCTCTGACCTCCTCCAGGGAGCCTCCCAGACTGCTGAGCTCCTCTAGACTAAGAACCTGAACCATACAATGTACCAGAAGATGGTCTATCTTTTCCTCAGTCTCTGAACGTTAGACTTATCTCTTACAGACATAATAGAATCTTCTTAATGGGGGAGAGGAACTCAGCTCTGCCCAGGCTGGTCTCGAACTCCTGGTGTCAAGGGCTACTCCTCCCTCAGCCTCCCGAGTAGCTGGAATTATAGGCATGTACCATCACACCTAGTGTTTTTTTTTTCTATCTGCAAAAGCACTCAGCCTAAAGTTGAGCACATAGGTACTTAATAAATGTTCCTTGTGATCAATTGACTAAAGAGAATGGCTTAGTTTGAATATTTGAATATACTCAGCTTCTTAGGGATGGGGAGAGTGGGTGGGAGGGGCACAGGGAGATTATGTAGAATGAGAGGGGGAGGATGGAGCCCTCACCCTACTGTGTGCGTGTGTGTGAGCACGTGTGCACGTGCATGCACCTGCTCTTGGATAGGACACACATGGGAGGCTCTGTACTAAACTAAAAGAAAGAGCTAGAATGTTTTGGATTCTTGAGCAATTTCTAGGATTCTCAAAATGGCCCTGAATGCTCTGAAGAGCCGATGGCCCCGTCATCTGTACTACGGCTATCTGGGCTTTGCCCTGAGCCCACTTCCTTTGGCTGCAGATTGAGGAGCTTTGCTGGTGAATCCAAGAAAAGAAGCTTGGTTCTGTTGCTTCTGCTGTGATTGACGGTGAGTTTTGTATGCCATGGTAGGAGTGAGGATGCACAAAGCGAGGAGTGTGTCTCGTGGCTGACCATTTCTTTACAATTGGAACTTTGCTCCTCCCCCTCCCACTGCCACGTCCAGCTGTGTCACCTGTCACTTGGGAGCCTCTGCCTGGGCCTAAGCACAACACATGACCCACAGTAGGCACCTAAAAGCTGTAGGGGGCTAGAAGGAAGGGAGAGAGAGAAGTGATCTAAAACTTCTGGCAGAGGGGAAGTAAAGAAAAAAAAAAGGAACAAATATGTAGACTTCCTGTAGCACAATTTAGTGTAACTATAGTACACAAAGAGCACAGTGGCTCACACAGACAGCAACGTAACTCAATTTTAATAAAATGACTATAGATTAGGGTCAAAATAGTAAACGTTAAAACTTTCAGTATGCTGGCGAAGGGCATGGGATTCTGACGCCCACAGCTCAGCGTGACTCACAGAGGAAGGGGTGTCCACCCAGCTTCTCTGCAATCCAGGGCATGTCAGGACAATCTTGGACCTTCTCCTCTTCTCCCTCCTACCTGCTCTCAAAAGACATTTTGCTCCAGTAGGAGCTGGATGTTCTCCTGGCCAGGTCTGCCAGTGGGTGAGCTAACTCAGGCACCATCTTCTAGCAGGAAGTCTCTCTTCCAGAGACTCAGCCTCCCTGGCCAGGCCCCACCAGCCTCCTGTCCACCCTCACTTCCTGTACTGTGACATGGCTCTCAGAGGCAGAAGCAGCCATCTGCTTCACAGCTTGCCTGTGGCTGGGTGGACGAGGCATTTGCAGCCTGTGGCTAGGTGGGGAAGTAGACTCTAAGACTGCCCCTCATATCTGGCTGCTGGGACACTAGGGACTTTGGAGCAGGCAGCGCCCCTTGGGCTTCCAGGCAAGGGCCTCCCGTGCCAGCCCAGCTTATCCGAGAAGCCCTGCTTTGGGGAGATACTGGGCACTTGTCCAGAGATTAAGCTACTACTTTGTTTCCCTTTTGGATTTTATCCTTATGTTTATGACTCCCTTGGCAGGAGACCTGGAAGGAAGGGAGGTGAGTAGGATTCAGGCCCTGAACCTCCCTGGATCCCGAACAAGGGGCCAGAGCACAGTAACTCAGCAAAGATGCTAAATATGTCATTCTCAAGGTCACACTTTCCCCATACCCTGTCCGTTCTGTAAAATTCTGCCCACAAGGCAGCATGATAAGGGGGAAAGAAAAGCCCAGGAGATAAGAGACCTAAGATTTTGCCCCAGCTCCGCCCATGAGGAAAGCTTTACTCCTCTGTGGCTTCGGTTTCCTTAATGCAGAAAGAGACCCCTGAGGCCCTCGAAACCTCTCATGAGAAGCAACTTTACAACTGGAATTTAGTTTAATACCAGCAACCTTGTGTGCAGGACAGAAGCCGACATGATCCCGGACCTTGAGATTTAAAGATGGAGTGGTGGGGTTAGGATAGAAAACTCACATGTGTGAACCAACTGGAGGAAAACACGAGACAGAGTTTGATTGAATGCCTGAGTTAGTGGATCAGACCAGCAGCGCCTGGCTTGTGGGCTGGGACTCTTGCAAGCGATCTGCACATCCAGATGCCCTACAAGCATCGACCGAAGGCTGAATAAATAATACAACGTGCACATGTATGTGCGACTATTTTTCAAATCATCAATGCTGCTGTCACGAATGAAACGCAGGTTCATTAGAAAATGGTCCTACATGCAGACCGCTTTTGGGTTACCACGTGTTTTCTCAAACAGTGGGCCTTATAAAGACAATTGCTATTTACAGTGAAATAAAACAATATCTGGGCTTTTCTTTAAAATACTCCAGGGAAAAAAGGCAGGGGGTGGATGAAACTAGAATGAGAGAATGTTAATAATTATTGAAGCTGGATGAGGAGTATTCAGGGGATTATTATACTGTTGTCTCGACTTTTGTATGTTTGAAATTTTCCATAATAAAATGTTTTTTGAAAAGTATAAATGCTCTTATGTGGTCATTCATGGAATCTTTTGACATTCCCAAAAAGGGTTCTTTGTGGAAAGCTGCTCACAATACATTGTTGAGTAAAAAAAAGCAGTTATAAAGCCATATGTAAGTATGACTTCAATTCATTTTCTTTAAAACAGCGAGGGTGTGTGTGTGTGTGTGTGTGTGTGTTTCAGACCCTCACAAAGAAGTGAATGGTAGTTAACCCTAAGTAGAGGAAATGGGGCAGTTTTTATTTTCTTTATTTTGTTTATTTGTATTTCTGATGATGAATATACTTTCTTTTTGTTATCAGCCCCAAATAGTTTTTAAGCTTCATAGTAGGTATTCTTAGATTCCAAAAGGCTCCAGGGCATTTGTCTGGACTCTCACGTGCTACAGGAATTCAGGGACATCAGCATGGGTGCCATGCTTTGTGAATCTGGCGTGGTGGACAGGCTCACACTGGGTCTTAGGCATAGGCAGGATTTAGAAATCCCAAGGCAGATGGGAAGGCGTGCCAGGCAACACAAAAATAAGGACATCTTGTCTTCAAAGAATGTCTTTCCCAGAGCAGGGGTGAGCCCAAGGGCCAGGGGGCTACAGGGGGTATGGAGCAGAGATGGAAGGGCTGGGTGGGACAAGGTCTTGAAGGGCCATGGGGTTCTGGGAAAAGAGGAGTCTGAATGTCTGGTTAAAAATTGTCCTGGGTATGTGTGTGAGTGTGCACGCGCATATTAGCTGTGGCATTCCGAACAAGGGATAATTGGAAAAACATGACCAATGCTGAGCCACATGCATTTGGGAACATGTGGCTCCGGTTCTGAGATTGTTTGTCATTCCTTATTTCAGGAAAGCAGGAAGACAAAAGATGAAGCATTGAACTCAACGAATATTCAGATGTCACCAAAGAGTCATCCTGAGGCCAAGACCGCCATCTATCAACAGCCATCTCTTGGGGCTGCCACCCACTCCATGACCAACCCCACTGCTAGGTTGTCCGTGTGCACAGTGCCAGGTCCCTCAGCAAGCAATCGGAGCTTTCGCACGCTGGGAGAGGGAACTCTGGCACCTTCCCAAGGGTTTGCCGGAAGGGAGCTGGAGGGGCAGCGGGATGCAGAGGAAGAGGCTGCATTACAGGCAAACTGGAGACAATCCGGGAAACTCCCAGAAACCCCAGCACAAACTGTGGGGAGAGCCTGGGTGATCCACAGAGGCCTACATGACCTCAAGGAGGCCCAGAGTTGTTGGCTTCCAAAAGGCGGGGAAGTTGATGGCATGCTTCTCTGTACCTCTGTGTCCTTACTGGAACTAAAGCAAAGGCATGAGGGTGGGGGTAGGGGTTCAAATCAGACCTTTAGGGAATCTGGAGAGGGTGGAAGTCCTTAGAGCATTCAGAGGCTAGGCTAGGCAGGTGGACACCTTCTAGGAAGACCCGCAAAGGGATGGCCATTCAAACCCTCTTTGATCGAGGTGAGAGAGGGTGGACTTGCAAACTGATAGCATGGGGTTTCTCTGAGCTCCCCTCATTCACTGTTACCTAGGAGACCATAACTTCACCTGATGTGAAGAGGCTTGGGATCTTAAAGCTGATGTGACATTACCCAACCTTACTCTGATCTTTGCCAGAATACTAAACGCAGTACTTGGTTCTGTTTTCTTTAAAACAGCGAGGGTGTGTGTGTGTGTGTGTGTGTGTGTGTGTGTGTGTGTTTCAGACCCTCACAAAGAAGTGAATGGTAGTTAACCCTAAGTAGAGGAAATGGGGCAGTTTTTATTTTCTTTATTTTGTTTATTTGTATAACTCAACAAACATGAGGTCCCCTTCCCAACCTGGCAGCCCTAACTCTTCTCGCCCTGCTTACCTCCTCCTAGGAGGCCTGGCAGCCTCCATAAGGAATGTAATAGCTTGCTCTTTGCTCTTCCAGCCACGTCCCTTTCCCCTTTACTCAGCCAAAATAAGGTTGGACTTTCTCAAAATGTTTACCAGGAAACTGAGAAATAAACAAAGCAAAACTGAAGGCAAGTGATGGAGGTTGAGGAACTATTATAGGATTCCAGAATCTATCAGCAATGTTAGGTCAAATAAACCAATACAAATCCCCTAGGTTTTTAAAATTTTTTTGAGAGGTGCTTCTTATTTCTTATTCTTATTATATTGTTCTAGTCCTCATTCTCATTGTTAAGTTTTGTTAATATTTTTGAACATATGCCATGTGCCAAGCATTGTGCAATGGGTCATTTATTATTTTATCAGGCGCAATCAATGTGTACATATACCATTTTATCATGCTCAGAAAGTGTTAAATAATTTGCCAACAGTCAGGGCAAATTTCTTCCTATGTATTTTTTATCTTCTTGATCCTAAAGTGGCAGGGCTGGAGCTGAAACCAAGCTCTCTGACCTCAAAATCTATGTATGAATCACCCTCCATCTCTCTCTCTTTAGCTGTGTGTCCACATCCCTCCTTGTATCACAAAGCATCTAAAGGTGGGGTGCCTAGCCAGGGGGCACACTTCATGAACCTTGGGACCCATTTCTGGCCCAGGCCAAATTTGTGCAGAAGTTCCTGACTCTGGCTGTGAAATACTTTGCAACCTCGAGAAAATAAATGAATGGGACCGTCTTGCATTTCCTTAGCCTTTTTTTTTTGCCGTATGGACTTCAGGTGCACAAAGCTGCTGTGTCTACTTCATGGTATCTTATCATTAGTTCACCTGTTGCCCTCCTTTATTTTCTATTTATGTATTTGTTTAATTTAAGAAAATAAACACTCACAGACCACCACTCATCTCAAGAAATAGAACATTACAGATAATTTACAGCTACCTATGTTCCTTCTGAATCCGGCCCCCTGACCCCACCCCCTCCAAGCAATCACTACACTGAATAGTATGTTTTATCATTCTCTTGTTTTTTTAAAAAATGTAGTTTTTACTAAAAGTTTTTCAATGTAGTTTTAACACACACATATATATGTATGTTTAAATATAATTTTCTTTAGTTTTTTTTTAAACTTTTGAGATTATAGCTGAGAACCAGAACCTTCTGAGATTTCTGTTTTCATTTAAAATTATGCTGTCAAGATTCATCCATGCTGTAGTAGGATTAAAAACAAACAAACAAATTTAACAAGATTTTTGATCACCTTTGCATCTGAAATATCTTGCAGTATCTCTTGAATTTAGTTCTCTTCTTAAAAGACACTTCAGAAAGTGTCTTCAATGTGGGTCTTTTGTGGTTGTGGTTGTGCACTGTCATTCAGATGTCAATTTGGTTAGATATAGAGGCATTAATTCAAAATTTTTCTTTCAATATTTAAAAAATATTATTTCACCGTCTTTATGCCTCCATTGTTGCTATTCAGAAGTCTGATGTCAATATGGCTCTTGTGCCTTTGTAGTTGTTCACTCCAATCTCTAAAGAAACTTTTAAAATGTTCTTTATTTCATTGATGTTCTTAACTTTTACTATAGTGTATTTAGGAGTGAAGCTTTCCTTCTCTCTCCTATTTGTACTTTATTGATCCTTTTAATCTGAGATTATTTTCAAATTCTGATAAATATATCTATTATTTTAACAAATACCTTTTTCCTATATATTTTTTTATCTTCTTGATCCTTATGTTATGCTCTGGGACTCCTATTATCTGGCAGGTAGCACTTCTACTCCCATACTCTGTATTCTTTAACTTTTCCTGTTTATGTTCTTCTTTCTTTTTCCTTTCCTGCTACCTTCTGGGAAGCTTCCTCAATCTGATTTTCCAATTCACTAATTTGTTCTTTAGCTATATTCATCCTGTTATTATTTGTGTATGATGTTCTTTATTACAACTATTATATTTTTATCTAATAGCTCTACCAGTACTTTTTGAAGATTTTTTTTTTTTTTTTTGAGACAGAGTCTCACTCTGTTGCCCGGGCTGTAGAGTGCCGTGGCATCAGCCTAGCTCACAGCAACCTCAAACTCCTGGGCTCAAGCGATCCTTCTGCCTCAGCCTCCCAAGTAGCTGGGACTA
>CAUYRT010058609.1:0-84608 GCA_963574885.1 Lepilemur ruficaudatus | reverse complement strand
AGAAATAATTGAGTAAATAGGCAACCTCCAGAATGGGAAAACATTCACAAATTATACATTTCACAAGGAATTAATATTCAGAATCTATAAGAACTCAAACAGATTAGCAAGAAAAAACTAATATCTGCATTATAAAGTAGGCAAAAGACATGAACAGACATTTTTCCAAAGAAGATTGACAAATGGCCAACAAACACATGAAAAAATACTCAACATTAGTAATCATCAGGAAAATGCAAATTAAAATCACAATGAGATACCTCCTTCTCCCAGTTGAATGATCATTATTAAATAGTCAAAAGGCAATATATGTCGGCATGTATACAGTGAGAAGGGAATGCTGTTATATTAGTGATGGGCATGCAAATTAGTACAACCTCTACAGAGATCAGCATGGAGATTTCTCAAAGAACTAAATCTCAAAGATCTACCATTTGTTCCAGAAATCCCACTACTGGGCATCTACACTAAAGAAAAGAAGTAATTACATAAAAAAGATATCTGTAATCATATTTTTTATTGCAGCACAATTCACAATTGTAAAGATACAGAATCAACCTAAGTGCTGATCAAGCAAAGAGTGAATAAAGAAAACATGGTGTCACACACACACACACACACACACACACCATGGAATACTGCTCAGCCATAAAATGAATGAAATGATGTCTTTTGCATCAACTTGGATGGGACTGGAGGCCATTATTTTAAGTAAAGTAACACAGTAACGGAAAACCAAAACTGCATTTTCTCACTTATAAGTGGGAGCTATGCCCCAGATACGCAGGGGCATACAGAGTGGTACATGGACATTGGAGACTCAGAAGAAGGGAGGGCAGTAGGTGGGTGAAAGAAGAAAAACCACCTATTAGGTGCAATGTACACTATTCTGTGATAGGTACACTAAATATGCAGACATCATCACTATATGATTCATCCATGTAACCAAAAACCGCTTGCACCCCTAAATATATCAAACTAAAAAAAGTCAAAAATCAATAAATAAGGCAGTAAAAAAAATGAGAATAGAGGAAACCGCTAGCCAGAGGAAAATTCATAACGACTATCAACAGGAGATTAGCCTTTCCTGCTTGTGTTTCTCAGTATTTCTCCCTCTACCATGCTAGGACAGAATCTGGATATTGAGAATCATATCTTCTAGTTAATCTCAAAGGCAAGTATAACATCTTGCATTCACACTTTCTATTTTTTTTGTGCTTATGAAACCACAAAGTACAAACAATTAGCATATGATATTTAATACAAATATATTGCTCATGATATAGAAAATCAACCTGTGATAGCTTTATCTCAGAATAATTTCATCCCATTTTAGCCAAATAATCTGAAGCTTTAAAATATCTAATTTATTGAAACTTGAAATACAAATGATTATCACGCATGCTAATCACTATAATTGTGGAAAAGTAAAGTATGTATTTAATAAATATTGCATGAAACAGAGCTTGGCTATCACAGTTTTAGCAGGTAAACCTCATATTACATGTGCTAAGTCAACTTGTATTCATCAAAACAGCAAACACAGTTTTTTTGGGCAAAATTTTAATAGTTCATTATATTGTGATTTTATAGTAATTTAATTAACTTTTGTAAACTTGTTAAGCCTGAACAGTATCACTTATCAAAGAAATTTCATATTTCTTGCTTTGAGTGATTGCTATTATTAATATCTATTAACAAATAGCATGCACAGTACCTTAAAAGTTACAAATGATTTTAAAATGCACTGTTTCATTGATAGGTCTAACCTAATCTGTGAAGAAAGAAAGAAATTATAATAATCTCCAATTAATAATGGGAAACTGATATTTAAGAAAGGTAAAATTCTTGCTTAATGTTCCAATCAAAAAAATAATGTCTTGGCTTCTCATGGCTTTTCATTCCCCTACTCTGCTTAATATATTATATATAATAAATTCTCCAGATTTTAATTTAAACTGATTTAAATGAAAAAAATTTATTTAAAGTATTTGTGAACTTTTTCTACTGAATTATTCCAGAAAAAATATGTCAGTTAACATAATAACAACATATTCTAGTTAGTATTTCAGTTTAACAGCAGAAGAAATTGAAACACAGAGAAGTTAAGCACCTTTTCCAAAGTCACACAGTAAGTACGAAGCTATTCTTAGGTAATCAGGCTTCAGTGTCCTCGCTATTAAATACTGCAATAACCTCCTTCTTGGTTGAATAAATCTCCTTCCTATGTAAATGACTTTAAAATATTGTAATAAGTGAAAAAATGTGATTTGCGATTCCTTCCATTGAGCACAGTATATGCAGGAATGATAGAGATAGGAAACAAGAGTGAACTAAATTGTACAGTGTGATTACTGAGCACAGGCTGATATAGAAAGAGTGTTCATGTGGGGCTAAGTAAGGCTTCATGCTTAAGATGCAATTGTAGTAATCTCTTTGAATATGATGTTAAAATGGATGTGATTTTAAAATATTTTATACACATGACAATGAAATACAACTAAAGTAAATCTGAAATATATATAGCATTAATAAAATTCATTTTTGCCAGCTTAAATTTACATTTGTTTTCAAACATTATTGAGACTATTGGTAACTTTCCTATTCCTTTAAAATGACATAAATACTTGATAAACATATTTGAAAAGATAAAAAGAATTACTCTAAGCTGAAAGGAAGAGTAAAAATAGACACATTTGTGAATCATGCAATTGATCATGCTGTACAGTTTCTGATACAATCTCAAGTGAATAGGGTTTTTCCTTTCCAGATTATTGACTTTCAATTAAATAAAAAAAAGAGTAGAATCCAGAATAAAGCAGTTGCAGGTGAATAACTAGAACTTAATTTCTTCACCTGACTTTCAAGTACATGTATTCAAGATTATTTAATTAAATTTGCGTTGGTGTCACAAATTGGCAAACACAAACACTCAGAGCTTAATGGAAATAGAGTTATCTTCAATAACAATAGTGCAGCTGGAAAAAAATCCCTTTGCAGAAACTCCATGAAGAGCTAACATTAAAGATCTCTTATGACACCTTGGTGTTTGAAAGCCAAAGCCTAGAAAACATAAACATTATTTGGAATCAATCTGCATGCATTTGTTGAACGAGTTTCAACAACTCTTCTGAGAATCAAAATAGCAAGACATTTGAGAGTTGCATTTCCTCCTTTGCCTGATAGAACCATTGTGTTTGGCTTGAATATCTGACAGGACCTATACAGCTTTCCTCTGAATATAAGCCTTGCTATGCCTCTGATAAGCAGAGCAAATTAAATAAGCAACAGAACCTTTTAGAGCAAGGGTTTGTGCTGCATATCCACAAGTGATTTCTAAGGAACAATGAGATTCTAAGAAATTAATTTGTGTGAGCTCCCTTTCTCCCACGGGTACCAGATCACTTCCAATGCACAATCAGGTGGTTTGGCATTCGTTTGACTTATGGGACTGTCAGGCTTTCTGTATTCCCTACAGAACAGTCACTTAAGCATAGGATTGGATCTGTCATATTGTTTCCTGAACTTTCACCATTTTGCTTCTTCCTACTTATGAAAATCTTATATACACAACATCTGCATGAACTTTCACTCACTGTCTCCCCTCCCACCCCTACTTTTTCACACAAACATGCACAAACATACTCCAGGTCTAATGCAAACAATAGAGCTGTGCAGTAAAACCAGATCTCATTTGGACAGATCTATACAAAACATCATTTGTGAATTACCAGGATATAAATCATGTCACACTAGAGTTTTGAGATACATGATGAAGTAATACTTTCTTATTTAAACTGAGAGAAAAAGGATTGTAGACATACATCTTTTTTTATTGAATCTGTGAAATAAGATTAACTGATTTAAAAAAAAGTGACAACGATAAATTCAAGCAATACAATTAATGTGATTGATTACAAAAATAAACTAAAATTTTATAATCTTTCAGGTCTATATATGCTCTGTAAGTAATCCTGTTAGATATCTACAAGCTAGTTAAGAAAGATTAAAAAATATATATAATAGTTGCTTTAAACACACACATACACAAACACACACACAAACTGGTAAAATACTCAGATACATACATGATGATTATCTATATTAATTAATAAAGAATTTAAAATTGCACGAAAGCTTCCTCTCAAGCCTTCTGAGAAAAGACTCTACAATCAGGCACCTCAATATTTTGCTTTGTTAGGAACAGATACCATCTGATGTGAGGATATAATAACTGACTCCTTGAGTTCATCTTTCAGGGAAAAGAAAGTG
Source organism: Lepilemur ruficaudatus (assembly GCA_963574885.1). Taxonomy (NCBI): domain Eukaryota; kingdom Metazoa; phylum Chordata; class Mammalia; order Primates; family Lepilemuridae; genus Lepilemur; species Lepilemur ruficaudatus. The sequence goes on along the minus strand of CAUYRT010058609.1, from coordinate 80,336 downwards.
CATAACAGCTTGTGGAGAGTGAGCCCAGTGTATGAGTTCACAAGCTAAATAAACTATAATAAGAAATGTAAAGATACTTAAAGACAAAAATTGGTATCTTGAGATGTCCAAGATACCAAGGTCATAGGTGACTTATTTTTTCAATCATTTAAACAAATATTAATTGAGCTCCTATCACGTGCTTGGCATAGGGCAAACACTGAGAACAGTGCAGTGAGCCGGACAGTCATTCTTCCAACCTTCATACATCTTATATTCTTGTTTATATGCTAATTATGAGTGATAATTCTACAATAGTTAATTGTAGAATTGTAAAAATACATGTTATACATGTTCAGAGGATGAGAACATTTTGTTTGTCCTAAGTGATCTTTTTTTCCCGATTATAGTCCTTCTAATCCATCTTTATGGTATGTTTTCCTGTATATATTTGTTTCTTCTTAATTCTTCTCTTCTTCAATCAGAACAACAATTAAAGAAATGAGTATAAAGGAAGACTATTTTCCTGCAACCTTTTTGCCTTTACCTCCTACAGGGCCATACAACATGAAAAATATTTCCAGTCCTGTTTTGAAACAGTTAATAAGCTTCATCTAGTATTTGACTTACTATGAGCTATACTAGCTACAGGAACAATGAGCGCTTCTGAAGCTAGGATCTGCTAAACTTCCAAAGAGCCATGGTTGAAAGCTGCTCTATCAAAATAAAAGGTCATATCAGTTTAGAGAGGCATTCTCTGCATTACTTAGATTTCTGCTTAACAAGCTGATGATAATTTTGCTACTGAAGTGCATGAAATGTGTTTTGATTAGCAAGTCTATGACATCTGTGATATAGCACCCTTCCACTATAGCTTACCCATCTCCTTTTGAGGTTGAGAGGAAAACACAAACACTATTATTATGAATAGCTCTTGTGTATCATTTCTTCAAAAAGTTTTTGGGCAGTACCACTTAACAAGAAAAGTTATTATTAGTTGTGACAGATCAAAAGGCCACCAAAACTGCTTTGTGTAATGGGTGAGGACAAAAGCCTCAGGTTCAGCAACTGAAACTTTCTTTTCTGATGATGACACGACACGCTTATTTTTCAAGCCTTTGCTTCCCACCTTGACAGTCTGCTGATAAAAGCGAGTTATGAATTATGACTTTGGTAGGTTCCCATTAAGATTTCTATTCCTTCTAAGCAACAGAGCCCAACAAAGCAACTGAGTCAACATAACTCTCAGTATTTTAGCATTTTAAAGGCCAATGCTGGGTTTAAATATCAGAGTAACAAGAAACAAATTCTCAGATCTATATCTACCTGTCTGATATTGAAAAGTACAATCTTATCTTATTTCAAAGGTTTAATTCAACCTGTTCCACCTCTAATCTTTACCACTGGAAAAGTAATGTTAATATTGATACAATAGATTTTAATTATCTGTTAAATAAAATGAGTTCATCCTTCTCTAGCCTGTTCTATGTATCTTAGATGTAACTGCATTAGATGACGCTTATTTTTTTTCCTGCTATATACTTTTAAAAGGTAGTTTGGTAATATATTGACCATGCCACATAGCAACTATGTAATCAGTATAATAAACTTCGCATGATATATTTACTCTTTAGAAATGTTTACTCTTTGATTAATCAAGGGTGTAGTATTTTTGAAGATATTTCCCAGTGTTTAATATGCATTTTCCTCCTATTTAAACGGTTTCCTAGAATGGATATCAAAACATGTAAATGTCCATAAAAAAACATTTATTTAGTTCTAATTTTATATATAATATCCCCCATCTACCAGTGCAATTGCTACTTAATTTTTGATATTCATTATTATTTGCACCACACTGGTTTCTTTTTTTTACCTTATTTTGTTATGTTTCCACATCTATAAAATGGAAGAAAAGTTACCACCTCCAAGTAAAGACATGCAAATGGCCATAGTCCCCAGCACATGCTGATGATTGTGTCATATCTAGGTTAAAAAAAAAAAAACACTTGGTGAGGCAGAACTTTATTTTGTTATTCTAATCATTATGCAAATTGCCAACAATAACTGCATGTTAAAAATGAGTATTCATTTCTATTTTTAAAGTCCCTGAGAACTGGAGTCTCCTTATTCTTATAAGAGTATCTAAAGTCTTCTTTTTTATTTATAGGTGTTGATGGGCTCAGGATATACTACCCCAAAACAACATACTTTGGTATTTGAGAAAACAGGAGAAAAAGGAAGGCCTTTTCACATTTCCTTCACCCCTTCTCCCTTGAAGCAGGTCATAAAACCTAGGAAGATCACTTGTTCTCCTGCTCTTTTCCCCTGTGGCAGGTCAAAACACTGATTCACGAGATACCTACTCTGTACCCAGGGGGAAGGGATGTCCTTATCTCTGAAGATGCAGGGACACCAAGAAGACTCGGAACAAACAAGTCTTGCTGAGTTCTCCCAGTTTATTACCATGAGACGAAACTCCCCTTGTCCAATGACATTTCCCTACAACTGTTTACTCTTCATCAGAGCTAAGCAGAAATATCCACAAGTTTCCCTGTTTCTTTGGAGTTTCATTTTCCATTGAAGGCTCCCATGTCACATAACATATTAAATAAACTTGTATGTTTTTCTACTGTTAAATCTACATTTTTTTATAGTGTCCTCAGTAGCAATGGTGAAGAAAATATTTCTTTTCTCCTGTAGTGCAAGTGTGTCGGCTATGAGTTGAGCATCCATTCTAGGGTAAGTGTGAGATGAGCCTTTTGCATTCAGGAAGTAGACTGAGCCTTGTTGTGTAAAGAGAGAAATTCATTTAACTATTTCCCTATACCCACAGGAATGTTTTATTTGAAGACTAGGATAATCTGTCTATAGTCAAGGGTTCTTCTGGCAAAAAAATTACTGGAGCCTGTCATTTTTTAACTTTGAATTAAAAGTATTTTAAATTTTTGGTATCTGAGCTGGCCCTTAGTGAGGACACTTGAAATAAGAGAATCTCAAAAACCCCAAGAAGAAAGTCTCAATGAGGCCGGGCGCGGTGGCTCACGCCTGTAATCCTAGCACTCCGGGAGGTCGAGGTGAGCGGATCGCTGAAGGTCAGGAGTTCGAAACCAGCCTGAGCAAGAGCAAGACATCGTCTCTACTATAAATAGAAAGAAATTAATTGGCCAACTAAAAATATATAGAAAAAATTAGCCGAGCATGGTGGTGTTTGCCTGTAGTCCCAGCTACTCGGGAGGCTGAGGCAGAAGGATCACTTGAGCCCAGGAGTTTGAGGTTGCTGTGAGCTAGGCAGATGCCATGGCACTCTAGCCAGGGCAACAAAGTGAGACTCTGTCTCAAAAAAAAAAAAAAAAAGAAAGAAAAAGAAAGTCTCAGTGAGAGAGAGGATTTCCCCTTTGGTACCAAAAGCTCAACAGTTAGGTCTCAGCACAGCATTCAAGCCTCTTCACTCAGTACCAAAGATTTGATTATTTGATTTTAGTAAAAATACTGTATACTTTCGAAAGCAAACTGACAAAAGAGCTGTAATGTCAGCTGGCCCTAACATGGAGCACCTATAGTTACAGGAACAGTGCGGAAAAGACAAGGTCTCCTCTGACCCCAATACCTTAAAATGTTACTTCAGAATTTTCATTCAGAATGGAAATCAGGGATAATGGCTTCAGTGGGTGAAGGAGACCTCAGTGAGTGTGGCACTTCCTGTGATAAACTGCAGAGTCTCTAGACTGGTGTCTATAGACATACTTCCTGCATTTAGCAGTACCCTGCTTGAGGAACTGAATCCTAGCAGAAAAATTATGTAACACTGACAGCAGCAAAAGCAGAGGAGAAAAGAGTCAGTGAAAGGCTGATCAGAACTTTCAATTCCCTATCTGTAAATCAGTAGTTATTGTGACAACTTCCATGATGTAATCACATATGAGGTTCTTAACCTTATCATCAGAAGGAAACTCTACAGAGGAGAGGCATGTTTAGGGAGACTTGGAATCATTGTGATTAACACCATAAATAAGTGACCTTATTTTGAGTCCCTAAACTTTGTATGTGTGTCTGTCTGTGGGTGTCTGTGTATAGGTGTGTGTGTGTGCATGTGTGTGTGTGCATGTGTATCTTTGTGTGTCTAATCCAATGTAGTGTATTTTTCCTGAAATGCATTGAGGACTTTTAACCAAAATAGACTTCTTTATGTATTAGTGAGATTTATTTCAATGGATGTTATATTTCTATATATGATTCCAAGTATAAATTTGAAGTTCTTAGCAAATTATCTAGAAAAACTATGTTCACATTTCATGTTTTTCATATTTAATGTTTAATGTGTTCGCATTGTTTAACTTCATATTTTAGAAAATTAGTGAAAAATTTATTTTTTATAATTGTTTATGTATAATCTGCATTTCAATAATGTATTATATAGTTTAATTTTTAATTTTCAATTATGTAAATGTGTCAGAAATCATCTCAATTCATACTCTGTCAGTTCTGTCATTAAACCACTTTCTGAGCAAGGTTGAATATCTCTATGTGGATGAAAACGAAACTTATGATTAAATATATGGATCATAATTTGTGCATTACCAAAAATTGACTATGAAGAAGAATTGGAAACAATGCTAGAAGTTGGTCCTAATTTTAACTTAACCACAATTTCAATTATTCTTATAAATTTATTTTATATAATGAATAAATTTTATATATATAAATTAATTTCATATAAAAATTTATACATAAAAATTAAAACATTAGCTTAAAAGTGAAAATTATACTTCCCTAATACAATTGCTTATTATTGATTTGAAAAAAAATTTACTCAGCAAAGCAAAAGTTTAATGAGGCCAAACACTAGTATTATAGAATTATTTCCCTAAATTGAGAGGTCCCTTTTTAATGAAAGTATAGAACAAGTTGCAATAATTTTTAACTCAGGCACCCTTCCTTCATGCCCTCATCCAATCTATGTTTGTCAATCTGTTCCTTTTTTTCCCCCTTTCATGTAAAATCTATCTTTCTTGCAGAGACACTCTGGCTGGCAGTTTTTCTCATCCACCATCTTACCTCCTCTCCTGAATGGTCATTGCCTGATAACTAGAATCTATAGAGAACTCAGGAAAATCAGCAAGAAAAAAATCAAACAACGCTATCAAATAGTGGGTAAAGGACATGAACAGAAACTTTTCAAAAGAAGACAGACTAATGGCCAACAAACATATGAAAAAACGCTTAACATCTATAATCATCAGGCAAATGCAAATCAAGACCACAATGTGATATCACTTAACTTCAGTAAGAATGTCCTTTATCAAAAAGTCCCAAAACAATAAATGTTGGAGTGGGTACGGAGAGATAGGAACACTCATACACTGCTGGTGGGACTGCAAACTAGTATAACCACAGAGGTTGTACTAGTAATATGGAGATATCTCAAAGAGCTACAAGTAGAAACTATCATTTAATCCAGCAATCCCATTACTGGGTATTTGCTCAAAGAAAAAAAAGACATTCTATAAAAAAGGCATCTACACTGGAATGCTTATAGCAGCACAATTCACAATTGCAGAGATGTGAAAACAACCCAAGTGCCCATCAATACAAGAGTGGATTAATAAAATGTGGTATGTATATACCGTGGAGTTCTACTCAGCCACAAAAATCAATGGTGATCTAGCACCTCTTGTATTATCCTGGATAGAGCTGGAGCCCATTCTACTAAGTGAAGGATCACAAGAATGGAAAAAGCAGCACCACATGTACTCACCATCAAATTGGCATTAATTGATCAACACCTATGTGCACATATAGTAGTAACATTCATTGGGGGTTGGGCAGGTGAGAGGGGGGAGGAGGAAGTGGGTATATACACACTTAATGGGTGCAGTGCACACCGTCTGTGGGATGGACACTCTTGAAACTCTGACTGGGGGTGGAGGGTAAGGGCAATATATGTAACCTAAACATTTGTACCCCCATAATATGCTGAAATAAAAAAATCAAAATCAAATTCAAAAAAATCAAGGCAATGGAATAAAGAGCTTAGCTGAAAAAAAAATCAATTGAATTTTATTAGTGATAAATTTTTAATGAGTTGTTAAAATATTAAAATGAAATTTTACTTAAATGTAAATATTACATGTATTAATTATGTGTTCTGTATAACTAATATAAGGGATTGACGAATACTAAAAACAATGTGATTTATTTTAGCACACATTTAACCTAATTTTTGAACCCATTACTATCTTTTAAATTATCAAATTAATTTCATATTTTGACTCAGCTACATACTGTTTTGTAGTTTTCAAATATAATCTTGACTCTTCTGATAAAATGAAAAAACAATAAAGAAAAGAACATAAATATGTTCAGTTGGGTGAGTTCAAAACTGGATTTGTAATACTAATTAATCTATTATATTTCATTCAGAGCTCAGAAGTGCAAGCTAGCTAGAAATATGACTTTTAGGTTTAATGATGTACTAAACAAGGTGGGAAGCAATGATCCCTTTCGAAAAGGTCTCATAGTCAAATAGATGATCACTCTACATACAAAAAGAAATATACTTTCTCTCCCTTACCACTGAAGATTTATTCCCAATGTAATGTATTGAGGTTTGTTTAATTATTATACTATTACTAACTATTCCATAGACAATTTTACCACAAAGTCTAGGCACTTAGTGATGGTACATATTTATATTAACGATAGCAGTCTTTTAAATTATTTCCTTATTTGGAATTCCAGCACCAAGGGTACTCTTTTTTTCTAAAATCATTGGAACACAATTAGCACATTTATTAACACTGATCCCCTCTTAGCTTCTCTAATAATATATTATTCTGATATTTCTTGCATTCCTAAAACAAATCTGAAGCTTTTTAAAATGATAATTTTAATTGTATTATCAAGACTAATATCTCCCAGGTTGTTTTCACTTTTTATAAATTCAATGCCTAAGTAATTACAACAAACTTCCTAACAGGTCATTCACCCTTCAAAATCTATGATCTTTTCTGTAGATATTAGCATTAATCTGTTCAAATAAGACTACTTATTGAATTTCAAGTCAAAAGTAGACAAAGTAACAATGAAATTAAGCATGAATATGTGTATATGAATGTATACATTTTCTCTCCCCCAAACTCTTTAAAACAAAGACATGAAATTAAATATTTTAGTCAAATATATTTTTTCATGCTGAGTCAGAATGTTTTTTGTCTTGCTCACATCCCTTCATGAACTCTGAAGTACTCAAATTTAATCTGAACTTACATAGCACTGGATTGTTTATCATTAAAAAAAATTTGTGCAATTCCTGATTTATTGTAAATTCTGTTTAGACTTCTGTCTTTAACAGATAACATTAGTAACATTGAGGAGGAGCTGGTTATAGGGAAGAATTTTTTAATTTCTATGTCTTATTGAATTGAATGGAAAGAAAGACCTTGAGATTTTTCTAATAAAGATTTACAAATTCACATTAAACTATTTTTCTTAACTATTTAGAAAATGAATCATATAAGTTCATTTATTGAATAATTAATAATTTTTCTTTAATGTGTCATATACTATGTCCTCACTATAGAGGAACATACATGTGAAACATAGTTTTTGACCTCAAGATGTTTATTGTGTAAAAGGGTAAGTGGACATATGAACAAGTACAACACAGAGTGATCAATGCTGTGGTAATGAAAGATGGGAACACAGATGACGGGAGTGAAGGTCGGGGAAGATTCCTTGGAATAAGAAACATTTCATACAAACATTAAATGAACATTAGGTACTATTCAGCCTTGAAAAGGGTCATAATGAATCCCAGACAAAAGAATTCTCATAAGTAAAAAGAGCAGTAAAAGAGCCAGGCACATTTTGGACCAAAATATATGTCAGCTCAACTCACTATGTGTCAGTGTCAGAGAGAGAGAGAGAGACAATGGAAGATCTAACGATAAGTGTTAATGTCTGAATATAAAATCACAGTCTAAATTATGATAGTTTATTGGTCACCAAGGGCAGTGATTGGAATCTACAAAATATATTAAACAGGAAAATAAAATAGCAATGTCTATAAAAGTAATAATACAAAGAATAATTTCCACTTATTTATGCTTTGTATATTTTGGACAATGCACTGGTGATTTTTAGCATAGTCTGTCTTTTAGAAATTAGTATTATATAGTCAGTAATATCAATGGAAAACTTGGATTACAATCCTAGCTTCACCGATTTCTCAGGACTCAAAGTGCTTGTTTGAATATTAGCGTTATCACTTGCTAGCTGTGTGAACTTGAGCAATTACTTAATTGTTCCTAAGTTTTCACATTTATTAATACAAGTAAACTTCATCTCATGAAGAGATAGTGATATATATACTGAACACGTAGTGTTTGTCCCTCAGTAGAAACTCAGAAAATAATATTGATGCTAGTTGCTTTTTGTAATATTTACAATGACCTTATGGTTGGTAAATATTTTCATACAAGAAAGAGGAAGCTAGGAGAAGCTCAATAACTTGTTCAATATCACAAATCAAAGAGGTAGTAGAAAATGAATTGAAACCCAAGCCAATCTTATACCAAAGTCTGCAATATTTCATAATGTTTATCTGTCTCTTATTTTCAAATGTGCCATAATATGCTAAATTAAAAAAAACTTAAATACAACAATGCAAAAAAAAGAAACTTACAAATTCCACAAAATAGCTTACAAAGAAACAACACAATTCTTATCAAACTTTCTTATTTTTCAATGAAATAAAAGAAAAAGAAACACTTTCAACTCATTTTATGATACCAGAATCACCCTAAAAACACAACCATAAAAAAATTACCAAAATAAAAAGAATTACAGATCAATATCCCTTATGAACATCAACTCAAAAATAATCAACAAAATATTAGCAAATTGAATATAACATTTTATAAAAAGAATAATGTATTACAGCCACATGAGATTCATCTCAGGAATTCAAGTCTAGTTCAATTCAAAAATAAATCAATATAATCTACCATATTAACAGCGAGAGAAGAAAAAGACATTGGGATATCATCTGCAGAAAAGTCATTTGACAATATTCACTATCCATTCTAGATGAAAACTAATAGTAGAAAACTAATAGTAGAAGCAAATTCCTCAAACTGACAAAGGGCTTCTAAAAAAATAATAAAACACCTCAATTAACACTATATTAAATGGCAAAAGACTCAATGCTTTCCCTCCCAATATTGGGAAGAAGCCAAAGATTTACCCTCAGAATTCCTACTCAACTTTGGAAGTCCTAGCTAGGGCAATTGGGCAAAAAAGGAAATTAGAAAGTTAAAAAGTTATTGTTTATAAAGAAAGAACTGAAACTAGTCCTATTCACAGTCAGCACAATTTTCTATGTAGAAAATCCCAAATAATATAGAATATAAATACAAAAAATAAAACTCTCAGAACTAATAAATGGGTTTAGTAAAGTAGCAAAATGGAAGTTTGACACAAATAATATCTGTATACACTAGGAATGTATAATCGGAAACTGAAATTAAAAACCAACGACATTTATTATACATGATTGCTTAAGTAACTTTGAAAATGAATGTAGTCTGTGAAACTAAAGGCACAAGTAACTACACATAAACAATTTCCTCTAGATTACAAAATTGTGTCCCTTGGGGCTGCATTTTATCTCTTCTAAAACCACTTATACCTATTATAGAATTACATGATTGAGTAAATATATGTCATATGGTGAGAGACAAGTTTCTCCTCGTTGGAATGGGAGATAAACAAATGTGAGGGTTAGAGTAAGCCGTGTAGTAATGGAATAGAATTGGAAACATCGGGATGAATTCAATTAGCTTAATATACATACAGATAACATAGAACTATTTATACATATGTGTATATACACAGGATAGTATATATACATATATTTCATAAATACCCATGAGTCCACACTGACATAAATACATAATTATATGAATAAATATATCTAAATAAGAATAGACAAATATTCCATGCAAATATCTACTTATGTGTATATTTTGTCCTCAAAGAGGTGAAGCAAAACTATCCACTCCTTAAGTGTGGCTGTACATGGTGACATTTTCCAAAAAATAAAGTATGAGAATAAAAATAAAAGGTAACCTTACATGAGAGAAGTTAGACAAACACTACCTCAGCCAGGTGATCCAGGTAAACATGGATAGTGATAAATCATGTTGATAACATGTACTCTTATGAAGTGCTGAAATGGCACTTTACCTCCATAGACTTTCTCCCTGAAACCAATAATACCAGACTAGTCATGAGAAAAACATCAAACAATGTCGAATTGAAGGACATTCTACAAAATCCCTTACCATTACTACTCAAAACTGTCAAGGTCATCAAAAATAATGAAAGTCTGAGAAACTGTAGCCGTTAAGAGGCACCTAAGGAGACATGATGACCACAAATGTAATGTGGTGTCTTTGATGGCATCGCGGAAGAGAAAATGGATACTAGGTAATAGCCAATGAAATCTGAGTAAAATAGGGACTTTGGTTAATGTACCATTACAGGTTTACTAATTTTGACAAATGTCCCATATTCACATAAGATGATAATAATAGTGGAAACTGTGGTGAGTATGTGGCTACTTTCTGTATTATCTTCGTATTTTTCTAATAAATCCAAAACTATTCCAAAATAAAAACTTTATTAAGAATGATCAAAAGTTTTGCTCCATTAAAGACATGCCCAAGAGAATAAAAAGACAAAACTTCAGAGTAGGAAAAATATTTGTAAACCACATATGCAGCAAAGGATTTGTATTCAAAATTATTAAAGAACCCCAGAACATCAACAGAAAGAACACTAACAATCCATTTTAAAAGGGCAAAATCATTAAAAGCTATTTTATCAAATAAAATCCATGAATGTCAAATAAACATATAAAAAGGTGTTTGACATCATTAACCATCTGCAAAAGGCAGAACAAAGCTCTAATAACATATCACTACATATCTATTAGAATGGTTAAAATTTAAACATACTGACAATACCAAAGGGGTGAGAGAGGTTGCAAAGCAACAGGAACTCTATACTTTGCTGGTGGGAATGCAACATGGTATGGCCACTATGGAAAACCATTTGTCAGTTTCTTTTAAATTTAAATACACACTTACCATATGAACCAGTAATCCCACTCCTAAATATTTATACTAGAGGTAGTGGCAGGTAGGGGTGACTTATGTCCATACGAAAGCCTGTACGTGAATGTTTACAGCAGCCCTACTAATAATCACCAGAACCTGGTAACAACCATATTGTTCTTCAGTAGTGAATGAATAATAAGCAAATTGTGCTACAACAATAGTAATACTACTGAGCAGTTAAAATAGAATAACCTTTTTAATGGGCTTGTTTGATTTTTTCTTTCAAAAGAAGATAGATCAATGGCCAACAAACATATGAAAAAATGCTCAACATCTCTAATCATCAGGGAAATGAAAATCAAAACCACAGTGAGATATCACTTACCTCCAGTGAAAATGGCTTTTATCAAAAAGTCCCAAAACAACATTGGTGTGAATGCAGAGAGATAAGAACACTCATACACTGCTGGTGGGACCACATAATAGTACAACCTCTATGGAAAGTAACATGGAGATGCCTCAAAGAACTAAAATTAAAACTACCACTTGATCCAGCAATCCTATCATTGGGCATCTACGCAAAAGAACAAAAGACTTTGTGTAAAAAAGACATCTGCACTTGAATGTTTATAGCAGCACAATTCACAATTGCAAAGATGTGGAAACAATCCAAGTGCCCATTAGTACATGAGCAGATTAATAAAATGTGGTGTATGTATACCATGGAATACTACTCAGCCATAAAAAAGTGAACTGATACCTCTTTTATTAACCTGGATGGAACTGGAGACCATTCTTATACGTGAAGTATCACAAAAACGGAAAAACAAACACCACATGTACTCACTATTAAATTGTAATGAATCGATCAACACTTATGTCCACTCATGGAAATAACATTCATCAGAAACCAAGCAAGAGGGAGGGGGAGGAAAGGGTGGGTAAATTTGTAGCTAAGGAGTACAATGCACACATTCTGGGAGATGTGCACACTTATAACTTTGGCTCAAACAGTACAAAAGCAATTTATGTAACCAAAAAGTTCGTACCCTAATAATATTCTGGAATATAATAAAACAATTAAAAAGGAACAATTATTGATAGATGCAATAACATAGATGAATCTCACAGGCATTATTCTGAGTGAAAGAAGCCAACCTCAAAAGTTTATATACTGTATGATTCCGTTTAGATGGCATTCTCAAACACTCAAAACTCTCCCAGTGAAAAAGAGAACAGTAGTTTCTAGTTTGGTGGTTCATGGGATATGATTATAAAGCTATAGTATGAAGGAGTTCTTTGGACTGACATAATTATTTAGTATTTTAATTGTGATTATGGTATAAAAATCTATACATATATTTAATTTCAGAAAACTGTATATCAAAATAAAGTCAATAAAAACATCCGGTGACACAGTCAGACACTGAATAAGTAATTACAAGTGTGTTAAATGTCGCCTGGCAAATGGGAATTAAGAGAGTGTGTAGAGATTAAGAAAAACTCAGAAAACTAGCATATCTGTTACACAAAGTGGAAAGGAAAGAGGGATGACATGGCTGAAAAGGTGGGAGACAGTCAGATCTTTGAAGATACTATCAATCGTAGAAAAGCATGTGAAACTCTTGGTGGGTAAATTTATTTTCTTAGAGGTTAACAAACTTGGACTACAATATATCTTACTGCATGAAGACATTGCTTAAAGCAGAAATGCCCATTGGGCTTAATTTATAAAGCAGTGAAGTGCTGCCAAGCAGTTTTATACCAGTTTATATGAGAGGAAATAGATATATTTTTATTACCAAACACTGTTATAGTGGCAACCATGCTCAGACCTAAAAATTAATCACCAATATCACATATGCCATACATAATTATGCTCATAAATATGAAAGTATGAATACATAAAATGTACAAATAAAAATGCATATATAATGCAAAATCTAGGAAACCATGAACTACTATGGCTAGGAAGAAGCCAAATGGTCATGTTTTCTAAACGAGAATACTGTTTCTTGGTGGAGGGGGAGAGATATGAGATAATTTACGAAGTACACAGATGGATATTTACATTTTTAATAGCTGTAAGTTTATTTTAATATGTACTAGAAAAATAAGATAATACTAGGAACTGATGCCTGAATTCAATGCCCAAATTTCAATGCCCAAATTTCATGACATGGCTTCAACTTGGTTGAAGCCAAGATTTTTTTTAAAAAAGTAAAATTAAAATTATTTTTTAAATGTTAATTTATAGCAGAAATAGCATGTTCATATGTGAAAAATTGAGATAATTTATCCAAAGATAGAGGTTTAAAGACATCTCTTTATAAATTACCACAAGTGTTTGTTAAGTCTCTGGTAGAACACATATACTGAAAAGAAACAGATTTGTTACAAGACAGCTTTTTTCATTCAGAATTTTCTCTAGTTAGATAGTTAGAAAGCCCTTGTTTATGCTGAGCCCAAATTTGCCTAACTGTAATTTTCAATTATTGGTCATATGTTCTTCAGACAATATGAAATGAATTGAATGACTTTTCTGTGGCCTATAGAATTGTGAGCGTGAGTGGATTGCAATGTGATTACTTAGGTTGGTGAAGACCATAGAGGGGGTGTTAATATCACTATAATCATATATCTGCCTAACAGAGAAATAAATGTCAATCTGGACTCAATGTAGAAGTCTCCCTTCTCATTAAAAGGAGACAGAGATAAGTAATATACCTACCACTGCGTTCTGTCCTTGTCCTCTACAACTCCACGGCAATGGGGAAAGAAATTGGAATTCCAGGAGACAGAGGTTACTCAGAAAAAGAGTAAAAGATGCAAAGTCATAGAAACAGAGAAGCCATTTCCTCACCCAATCATTGATAATAGAGCTAGCTACTTTCTCTAGGTCCCATTCCTTAATGTGAAACCATTTGTTTCAAATAATCATTATTTTTTCTTTCTTATTTAGTAAAGCAAACCCTTCTTCCCCCAAAATACTTTTTAAAGATGTATAGGCCACCTAGGGAGATTTAAAGCAGATATTATGGTTAATATTCTGGTGGTCAGAATCAAGAGAAAAGCAATATTCCTTAGAAAATAGCTCATTATCCAGGAATTTCTTTCTTTCTAAATATGCCACAAATTGCATTTCCAGATATCACTTATTCACCCAAGCCAGAAGCCTAAGGGACATAATTCTTCCGACTCATAAACAATGACAAATATCTGGCATTTTGATCTTGTGAATATCTTCTGTCTCAGTTCAGACTATAATTGCCTATTTTTTAGCCTATTAAAATTGGGTCTTCTGTCTTTAGTCTTTTCATTAACAAATGCGGTCATAGAAAATAAAAAAGTTCATTTCAAACACTCACCAAATCCCATACTTCTTTGGCTGCTTAGGAAATAATTGTCCTGCCCCTTTCTATTACCTCTTCTCTCTTCCCATCTCCTCTGGGAGATTCTGGAAGCAGCTAGAGAAGGAGTGCATAGAGCATAGCAAAGACAGAAGATACTGATCACACCCTGGCCTCCCTGTTGAATGTTTCTAGCCTCAAATAAGCCAGAAAGAGATGCTGGGGGCGGGAAAAAAAAATTCCGTTAAATAAAACTTTGAGTTTTCACTCACATTGGATGAGGCATTCTAGAATAATAAATAAATACGATTATGTTGTGGCAAACATTGACCAATTACATTAACATTCTATAGATCCTAAAGTAAGTATTTTTATCCTCTGGGATCCTCACCAAAAAAGGATAATAAAACCTCAAATTACAAAATAGTGGAAATATAAACTATACTAAATTCCTTCCATTTCACACGTCCACCATCCTGAACATCTCATTCTGGCAATAAAGATTTACATTTATCACCATGGTTACGGATTATTGAATGTATTCTGCCAATGACCAGTCAATTGTGACAATAAAACTCTGGAAACCTGGTTTCACATTCATCTGGTTTGAAAAGGAGTATCCAGACCTGCCTCAAGTGAAGAAGACAACGCCAACAATCTGTCGAATATTGCAGAATAAACATTTAATTTTATCTGCTAGATCAGTCCCTTTTTTAATAGGCGCAATTATAGCAGAAGGGATCCTGCTTATTTTATTGTTAAAAAGAAGGAAGTCATGCCAATTGAATAATATTTGTTTTTATTTACATCAAGATTTTTATTGATTCGGCTCACAATTTAGAAAAATCACCTCTCATTATTATCTATAACTACTTTCACAATTTTTAATTCCACATGTGAAGAAGTATGATCATTTACTTACAAAAAAGTACTTCTTCCACAGATTAAATCAAATGTAAACATTTACAGTTACCACATTTGTATAAGATAGAAAAGCAAAAATAAGCTATCCAATGTCTGAATATTTCCTCCATGACTTAGTAAGTAAGCCTGTGATGGAAGTAAATAGGGATCTCTGCCATTGGCTATCCCTGTGGTTTTGGAAAGGTCATATTCCTCTCTAAGGATCAGTTTCCCCTTTTTTTCAAGTAAGGAACTTCAACTAGATTATTTTTACATTACCCTTAAAATATACATAATTGTATTTTCTAACTAGTATACAATTACTTGGGCTTCCTAGTTCAATATGTTGTGTCTGTGTGTGTAGCTTACAATTTAACTTCTTGCTCTTTTAAGCTATGCTGCTGGGAACAAGAAGTGACAAAGCCATGCTACCAAGCAAAACCATAACCTGTTAGAAGAGGCTTTGCATGTTCAGGATGCCCTGTACAGGCAACATGATACTTTCTCATCTCATTTTTGCCTAATGACACTGCCTCTTTAAACATCAGCATAGCATTAATCACAGTGTGGAATACAGATTCTAAGGAGGGTCTGCTAGTCCTCTCTGGTGAATTCCTATAAAGGATGTTCCTCTCATCCAAGTAATTCCAAAGGTGACAAATATTACAGATGCTGAATTTATGGGAGTGCTTGCTCCCTGTTTATTAACTCATCCATCTTGTGAGAAATAAAAGGACCAAACAGTGAGACAAGTGGGCTTTTCTTATCCTGTCACCTCAATGATGTTTTAAAGTAATCAATATCTATAATTACTAAATCCTGCCAAGGCAATTTAACCCTTCACTGCCTTGTTGTTGCCTTCCACTTCCTAACAATATAGAAAGAGTAAGTTCAAAATTAATTAGAAAGAATTCAGTTTTAATCATGATATTTATTTTTTTCATCACACTCATGTTCATTTACCTACATCACATCCTGCTTTTCTTACTACGTATTTGTATAGCAGGTATTCTTAACTTGAGACCCATGGCAAAAGGAGGTCTCTGTAGCTTAAGTGTCTGATCTTGATATATAGCATGTTGATGGTCTAGAAAAGTCAGGTGATATCACAGTGTCTAAGTCTAATGGATTCATAATGATGCGGTCTAACAGACTTAAGGTATTTAGTTTTAGGAGGGAAAGGATTAAAATCATCTTCAAAGAGTTAAAAATTAGAGGTGATCTATGTTTAAACAAATCTTTAAATCCTAACCTTCACAGAAGAGCACATTAAACCCATGCTAAGTAAAAAATGCAAACAATGAGAGAACAAATCAATGAAAGAGAAAGCAAACAAATAATATGAAAAAAATCAACAAAAATAAAAGGCGTTTCTTTGAAAGATCTTGTGACTATTTATAACTCATAGAAAACCAATCAGGGAAAAAGAGAGAATATATCATTTGCAACATCAGAAATGAAAATGGGGACAGAATAAAGATTCTACAGATATTAAAAAGATAAAGAAGCAATATAATGAACAATTTTTCTTAATAAATGAGACAACAAAGATGGCCAAATCTTGAAAAACAGAACTTGAAAAGCAAAACCAAAATAAGAGGAACTGAAAATCTAAATAATCCAATAGTTAAAGAAATTGAACGTATAATTTATAAAATATTCCACTAAGAAACTTCCAGGTCTAAATGGTTTTGTTAGTGCATTCTAACAAATACACAAGGAAGAAATAACAATAATCCTACAGAACATCTATTGGAAAATATATGAGGAAAAGCCTCATTTTATGAGACCACAAATTAAAATCTGAAGAAGTTAATTTAGAAAAAGAACCATAGATCAATATCATTCATAAACATAGATACAGATATGCTTAATATTATGTAAAGGAATCCAGCAATATATTAAAGGAACAATATCTCATGATCAAGCCAGGATTTATTCCTGGATTGCAAGGTTAATATTTCAAAATCAGGCAATGCATAAGCCATATTGAAAGAATGACGGGAAAAACCATGTTATCATCTCAGTAGATGCAGAACTTTTATCTGCATCCACTGAGTAGATGTATCTGACTAAAGTAAAACCTGTTTCATTATATATAAAAATAATTTCCTATCGATGTATAAATAAAAGGGAGTTTTCTACATCTGATCTTTACAAGTCTATGAAAATAAAGCTATAATTAAACATTAAATTTCATTCTGCTGAGATTGGGAACAAGGCGAGGACACACACTCTTACTAGTTCTAATCAGCATCATATTGGAATTTTTAGCCAGTCAAATAAGACAGGAAAAATAAATGAAACATGTAAGCAAGAGTACAATTGTTATTTACAATCAATGTGATTGTGTGTATTAAAAACCAAAAGGAATCTGCAATAACCTTGATAGAATCTGTAGGTTATTAGAATTAATATGTGTATTTAAGCAAGGTTGCACAATGCAAGATTAATGTGAAAAATAGTATTTCTTTACACTTATAACAAATAATTGGCAAATAAAATAAAACCAATACCATTTTGGCATTAAAAATGAAATAAATTTAAACAAAGTATGAATGTTAATATTCAGAAGTTTCTTAGATTTTACAATATTTACAAGCTAACAAGTTAACGTTCATGATTTTGTGAATGCTGGACGATTATATGAAACTGTTAAGTTAAAGACAAAGGACATTACTACTCACAGCAATAGCAATAGTCAGAGTATCCTTATTTAAACTGGTTCCCAAGCCCACTTCTTATGGGGTAACATAAAGAAGGCTAAATAACACCTGCATTAGTAATAAGTTGGATGATAGAAAAACCCCAAGTTCGGAGAATTTATACCTTTTATGATAGACATTAACCCTGCCTGAAATTTGCCTGCAAGAAACACACTACCTTTATTACCTTTTACATTAAATACACTTGACACTATTTCGAACTTTCAATGCTTTTTACTGTGCAAACATTCTTGAAAAGATTATCCAGACCAAAGTTAGTCAATGTCTCTGCTTGCAGACATACAGAAGACTGAGACCCATGGAGAACTTTCTACCAATTGAGCAAAATCTCTACACTGAAACCTGGTAAACTTTAAAAAAAAATTTTTAAATCTAAATACATGCAGAGACACATCATATTCTTGGATTGGCAGACTCAATATTTTTAAGGTTGATAAATGCCTAGCAAGACTAATAAAGTGAGAAACCAGAAATTTTCAGCACCATGAATAAAAAGTAGGCATCATTTAAGTGACATTAAAAGGATAAAAAGAGAATATAATGAGCAACTGAATGCCAGTAGACTTGACAACTTAGATAAAATTGACAAATTCCTTAAAAATCACAAGTTATCAAAACTGACACAAAAATAAATAGAATATTTTAAATAGCCCAATATCTATTAAAAATATTGAATTCATAGCAAAACACTTCTTAAAGTGATATATAGAATCAATTGAACCCATAATACATCTGGCAAGCTATTTGGAAAAATATATGCAAGATAATTCTAAAATGTACACAGATATGCAAAGGATGTAGACTAGTATATTAGTTTCCTATTGCTGTTGTAACAAATTACCACAAACTAAGTGGCTTACAGCATGAATTTATGATCTTTCAGTTTAGAGGTCAGAAATGCAACATTGATCATATAAGGATAAAATCAAGAGGACAGGAGAGCTGTGGTTTTTTTGTTTGTTTGTTTTTGTTTGTCTGGAGGCACTTGCATTTTTCAATTTTGAGAGGTTTTCCAAACTCTGTGCATGAACTCTGTGACTTATGGTGACATGGACATGACTACAACCTCTGTTTCCATCACATTTTCTTGAACTTTCTTGCCTTCTCCATAGAAGGCCCCTTGTGATTGCATTCGTCCTACCCAGATAATTGAGAATAATTTCCCCATCTTTTCTTTAAATTTCCCCATCTTAAATCTCTTAACTTAATCAAATCTGGAGTTTTCCTTTTGCCACATATGGCAACATATTAACAGGTTCTGGACATTAAAATGTGGACACCTTTAGGAGGTCATTAGTTGGCCTACAGAATCAATTCTCAATGCCCCCCCCCAAATTAACTTCCATCCCACATGCAAAATATATGCACTTAATCCACCACTCCCCCCCAAATCATAGTGTAAACTCAAAGTCTCAAAATCTTATCTAAATCTCATTAGGTCAAGATTTTCAACATTTCCTTGAAATCACTTAAATCATATAGGTCAGGCTGTGTGTGTAATCCATCCTAAGGCACAATTCTTCTTCATCCATAAACTCATGAAACTTAAGACACAAATGATCCGCTCCACAAATGCAATGGTGGTATAGGTATAGGGTAACAGTAACAGACAAGTCATTTAAGAAGAGAGAATGTGGAAGGAAAAAAGGAATCGTTGATCCGAAACAACTTCAAAATTCATCCAGCCAAACTATTAGTTTTTAAGGACTAAAAATGGTACTCAGTTTGGGTCTCTGTCCTAAGGGTTCATGATTCTACCCTCTGGAGTTAAGCCTCCATGATTGGCAACATCCCTTCTTTGTTATAAAGTATAGTCCATGTTTGCAGTTGAGTAGCTTCATTGTTTATTTCCTGCCTGTAAAATTCTGGGAGTCTGATAGCCTTCTTCCATTCTGAACTTTCTTTATTCTTTTCAGTCCAAGTTAGCAGTGTTTGTGGTGGTATAACATCTTAAGAACCTTGTGGGGCTCCCAAGTACATCACATGGATTCAATTCATTAAACCAGAGATTCTTAGATACTCTTGTTTCTATATTTGGCATCCACTAACATCAATAAGAGGATCTAGGAGTCACACATTTAATATCTTAAAAGAGTATTTTATGTGACTTAAAATTCTGGTCTTTGATCTTTTGAAGGTAATAAAACTCCAACAACTCCAGATAAACCAAACAAAATAACAGTACAACAGCTCAAAGAATTAAACTGTCTTTGGAACTACTACCCATGAGGTATACAGAGACTCACATGCTAAACCTAATAGGGTTACTGCCTGCTAAAATAACCTAATATAATAGACAAAATGTCCAAGATACAATAAAAAGTTAACCTGCAAACCAAGATGCAAGAAAACCACAAAGTGTACAAGAAAAGACAATCAGTGGAGGCCAACAGAAAAATGAATTAGATGTTGGAGCTACCTGACATGGACTTTAAAGTGGTCACCACAAAAATGCTTCAAAAATAAGTTATAAATTCTCTTAAAACAAATGAAACACTAGAAAATCTCAGTAGAGATATAAGTTATATAAAAAAGAAACAAACAGAAATTGCATAACTGAAAAATACAATAACAGAAATACAAAACTGTATTTTGTCTAGACAAAGACTAGAATTAGTGAATGTAAGAATAGGACAATAGAATCCTCTCAATATAAACAACAGAGAGAAAAATAGACTGAAATAAAAATGAACACACCCTTAGAGACCCATGGGACAGTAACAAAAGATTCAGCATTCTAATCCATCCAGTTCTAGAAGGAGAGAAGAAGGAGAGAATAAAAGAATAGTAGAGGGAACAATGGCTTAAATATTCCCAAATTTGGTGAAAGATTTAAGATTAAAAAAACAAAAACAAATAGGATAAAGCCAGAGAAATCTATGGTAAGACAACTCATAATTTAACTGTTCAAACTACAGAAAAAAAAAAAATCCTGAGAGCCTCCTGAGAGAAATAAATTAACAATATAAAAACACTAATTTAAATGACAGTGGATTTCTTTCTGAAACCATGGAGGCCAGAAGATGTGGCACGATATTTTTCAAGCAGTGAAAGAAAAGAACTGTCAACAGAAAATTTTATATTCAGCAAAACTACATTTTAAGAATTAAGGTAAAATACTATACATCATATGCCATTGGGGATATAGAAATTAAAACAAAGAAATATTATATTTCTGTTAGAATGGCCAAATTCAAGAACACTGAGAACACAACTGCTGGTGATGATGTTGAACAACATGAACTCTCATTCCTGTAGGAATACAAAATGTTACGGCCATTTTAGAACACAGTTCGGTAGTTTCTTACAAACATACTTTTACTACATAATCCATCAGTCTCACTTTTTGGTATTTACCTAAATGAGTCGAAAAGTTATGTTCACAAAAATTCCTGTGCTTGAATGTTTATAATACCTCTATTAGTAATTGCCAACATTTGGAAGCAACCAAAATGCCTCTCAATAGTGGAAATGGGTAATTCAATTATATTGTATCTAGACAATAGGTTTATTCAGTGTTAAAAAGAAACAAGCTACCAAACCATTAAAAAACATGAAAGAACCTTAAACTCTTGTTACTAAGTGAAATGAGTCAATCTGAGAAGAGCTGTATACTTTATGATTTCAACTATATGACATTCTGGAAAAGCAATACCATGGAGACAATAAAAAGATTAATAGTTTCCAGAGGGTCGGGAGAGGAAAAACGAATAGGCAGAGGCCACAGATGATTTTTAGAACAATGTATTAATCAGATTCTCCAGAGAAACAGGATCAATAGAATATATAGATACATCTATAGATATATAGGAGGAGATTTGTTATGGAAATGTCTCATGCAATTATACAAGCCAAGAAGTCTGACAATATGTTGCCTGCAAACTGGAGAATCAGGAAAGCTAGTGGTGTAATTCAGTGCAAGACCTAAGGCCTGAGAAGCAGAAGAACCAATGGCATAACTCCCAATTCAGAGTCAGGAGCTCTAATGTCTGAAAGCAGGAGAATGAATATGGATGTTCCAGCTTAAGAAAATAGACAGAATTCACCCTTCCTCTCACTTTTTGTTCTGTTTAGGCCCTCACTGGATTGGATGATATCTGCCAACATTGGTGAGAGTAGATCTTCTCTACTTTGTCTACTGATTCAAATGTTAATATTTTCTATAAACAGCCTTATAGTCATACACAGAAATAATGTTTTAACAATTATCTGGGCAAGCTGACACAAAATTAGCCATCCTAGGTAGTGAAACTAGTGAAACTATTCTGTATGATGGTAGATACATGACATCATACATTTTTCAAAACGTATAGAGTGTACAACACCAAAAGTGAACCCTAATGTAAAATATGCACTTTAGGTGATAATGATGTGCTAATGTAGTAGATTCATTGATTGTAACAAATGCACCATTCTTGTGTGGGATTTGGATGGTTGTGGAGGCTGTGCATATATGGGAGCAGGGGCATATGGGAAATCTCTGTACCTTTTAGTCATTTTTGCAGTGAACCTAAAACACCTTCAAAAATAGTCTATTGTTTTTAAAAAATGAATGTAAATAAAAATATTTTCAGACTAATAAAACTAAAACATTGTGTTATACCGATTCTATCTTTACATATTATTTAAAGTAAGTTCTTCAAACACTAAATGATAAAACAAGGAATGTCAAACCATGAAGATCAAAGAGCAGAAACATGAATATACAACAGCTTATTTTTTTCATACATTTTATAAATCATATTTGATGATTTTTATTAAAGCAAAAATTATAACAACTTCTAATATTAGAAAACAATATTTAAAATTGGAAAAGTAAAATAACCTACACAGAACATCAATCATTGACTCAAAATAGTAAAATGTTTATACTAATAGACTCTTACTAAGTCACATATGTATGTTATAATAGCAATGAAAAACACTATGTAAATTATACAAAGAGAAACATTTTTAAAATATCAAGATTGAATCCTAAAAAACATTCCAATAACCCACAGTAAAATAAGAAATGTGAAAGAGAAAATTGAAAAGTAAAAGGAAAAAAAAGAGAACAAATAATAAAATAGCAGACTTATGTACTCACATATCAATAATTACTTTAAATATAAATATTCTCAAAGTAAAAGTCAACAGAGATTAGAGGAGTGAATGAAAATACTTGAACCAATTATTTGCTGCTTATAAATTTGGTAATATAGGTAGGATGAAAGTAAAAGGGTTGAAAATATATACTACGTAAACATTAATCATAAAAGAGAACTGGCTGTTTTAATATCTGATAAAGTGATTTCAAAGTAAAAAAATCACTAGAGACAAGGAGGTATATTACTGTACATAATGATACATAGATCATTCTACCAGGAAGATGTTATCATAATAACATACATAATAGAAAACCAGAACCTCAAAATACATGATAAAAAAAAAAAAAAACAGAATTGAGGAAATACAGACAAAAATACAGTAATAGTTGGAGACTTCATCATTTTCCTTTCATGAACTGAGAAAACTATTAGAAGGAAGACCAACAAGGGCATAAAAGAACACAATCAACCATGAGGATCTAATGGCATTTTTATGGCATTTCACACAAAAGCAGCAGAACACAATTCTATTCAAGAGCCCACAGAATATTTACCAAGCACAATGTATCTTGGCTTATATAGCAAACCACCAAATATTTAAAATAACTGAAATTATTTTCAGTGTGCTTTCTGACCATAATGAATTCAAACTAGAAATCAATAAAAGAAAGATCAATAAGAAAATCGCTAAACACATGGATATATAACAACACATTTCTAAAGTAATTCCTAGGTTAAAGAGGAAGTCTCGGCAGAAATAAAACAATAAGTAGAACTGGAAAAAAAAAAAAAGGAAAACACTAAGATAGTACCAAAAACAAACAAATAACTCTACAGACAGATATTTCTCATGAACCTAATAGCAAAAATCCTCAAAAAAATTTTAGCAAACTGAATTTAGCAATGTATAAAAATTATAGCCAGTGATCCAGTGAGATTATTTTAGGTAAGCAAGGCTGGTTTAGCATTCTAAAATTAATCATTATAATCCACCATATCCACTCACTAAAAAAAAATAAAAATAAAAATAAATCATATGATCATACCTATTGCTACAGAAAAAACATTTGACATAATTATTCATAATAAAAACTCTCAAGATAAAGGATAATTACCTCAATTTGTAAAGCGCTGGCAACACTAAATACCAACACGTAAGAGAATGAAATTGGACATCTACCTCATATAATATACAAAAATTAATTAACTTAAAATTAATTATTGACAAACTGAAAAGAAAAACCTCTAAACACTTATAAGAAAATAGATACATATTTTATATCTTATCTTATGATTTTGGTGGAAATCCTATTAGCATCATTCTAAGATTCATGAGAAATTTTTATTACATGTTCTGTGTAAGAGGTAAATAAAACATTCCAAAATATTCCAGTACTTCCCCACAAAGGCTTTAGGTTTTGCTTTTTATTTCATTTTTTCATGATCACTATATAGTGATCAAACTACAAACTATAGTTTATAATTACTCATACTGGTTACTGTCATTTGATCCATGTTGTTTAAAGCGAAGAATATCAATTAATAGAAAGTTTTTGGATACATGGACACAATATGAGCTTAGTTTTTAAGAATAGTGCTTTATCGATATATTTGTTAAGTAGCATTTTGCTTAGATAATACTTTTCAGGAATGTTTTCAGCAGTTCAGCTTAGAGGGTAATGAAGTCATGTATTCCTAAGGGATCATGATACAGGTACCAATTTTATATCCATAACTACATCTATGTCTATGTCTAGCTACGTCTATCTTTAAATTATTTATTGGACAAACTTTTACTGCTAATTATGCATTAAAGATCAAGAATTTGACCTTTACAAAAGGTGCTAAAATTACCAATCGATGTAAATTTTTGCTTATAGATGCTAAATTTGACTTCGTACAGATTATAAAAGTAACTGGACTATAAAATACATTTGTCATACTCATCCTTTCTATCCTCTAGATTTTGGGCAATGCCTTGTATTAAATATGAGCTTGGAGATGCTAGTTAAGAACTGGAGAAAATGTAATTACTTTTATAGTGATTAATCTCAAAGTTTGTGATAGGGAGATTACTCTGTTCATTTTTGAAGTCAAATAAATCCATGCAATGAAGAAGTGTACTTGCAGCACAGATGCTTCTCAACTTACAATGGGGTTACATCCCCATAAAACCATTGTAAGTTGAAAATATCATCATAAAATTGAAAATTTATATGTTGAACCTTCATAAATTGGGAACTGTCTGCATTTATTGAATAATGTTAAGAACAGCTTCATTTGCATCCTCCTTTAAAATGTACAAAGTTAACTTTCACATACAGAATTTCATGTCAGTCATGTAAATTACAGGAGATATGTAAACTGTATGGAATCAATCTTATTTCACAGGTGAGACACAGAAAACTTTACAAAGCAGAGCCAAGATTGTAATCCCGGTCTTCTGACCCAACTCAAGTTCCATGATTCTTTGCAGCACCTGTTTTTCTGTGCATCCTCTATCAACATTGGCTCTCAACCCTATCAGATGCAGTGATGCTATTGTAAAAAGAATGTATCGAAAGTCCTTTTTCACTCTCCTGAAATGAAGCTTATAAGTAAAATAAGAAATCTATTTACATAACTTCAAAATAATTGATATGCTTATTATTTTATAGAAGAATACAAAAATAAATATTTGAAATAATGAGTATTTCATTAAGTAAATGCTTGAACATGATGCCACTAGAACATGTAGTGAAGGAATCAGGTATCTGCACATATATGGAGGATAGTCATAAATGCAACTGCTAAAAATTCAGACTGAAGCAAATTAATTATACTGAAGGTTTCAGTCTTTCTCAATGATGAATATTTACTGATAAAACTGCTAGCATAACAAAGTATAATTACTAAGATATATACAATAGTTTTATTTAGGGAAAATATAATGTATATTTACATCCAACTAACATTATTTTGTAATTATAAGTAGGATTTCCTTCTTGAATGTCATGGGTATAACTATTTCTTAAGGTATATCAAACATTCCCAGCTAGTACTTACGACATGCCAGTAAAGTGCCCAAATCTTATGACAAGCAACACTGCACCCCTGAATTTCACAATGATCCCAAGAGTGTTGACATCTCCTCTGACCTGGACTGCTGGACACAGCATGGAACAATGGGCAGAGTGACTGGGAAGTACTTCGCATTTCTGTCAATCAAGTGGCAATCACTTTAAGGACTCTGTATATTTTCAATCTCAGAACCACTTTTCAAATAGCTTATAGCACTCTGCACTGCTTATACTCATGCAGCCTGCTTCCTCAGGAGGACAATAAAGAAGAAACAGAGGCATATTTTTCCATCCTAAATTATGTATACCTTTTCAAGTAAAAAAGGATTAATTACTTTAATTATCATTCAACAGGCTTTTGTTAAATATCTCAAATGTCAATTATCCAACTGCCACAATGATGAAGTAGTTAAAAGTAATTTATAATTTGGACAATCAAAAATACTTGCCTCTTCATGAATATCTTCTCAAAGGTCAAAGAGAGTGACTTTCACTATTAAGCTTTACAGAAGCTAATTCACGTCGTATGGCCAGAGTGATGGTAGTGGGCCAACATATCACTTGTAGAGCCTGCCAACTGCAGCTTTTGTTATTGCACTTGTCAAAATGACCCCGCGGGATGCAAGATTTATTAGAATTTTCTTTCCAGATAAATCCCTGTTGTGAATCAAGTTATACATTTTGTATTGCATAATATTTTCAACAACAATTCTGGAGTTGTTTAAAAGTTATTGTTAAGGCACATGTCATGTATTTTGCAAATAAAATCAGGATGCCCACAAAAGTTAAACGAATGGAAAATGTATTCCATAAGGTGACTTCATTGTTAACTATTATTTGATTTTCAGTGTAATCATATACTTTCTCTGTTTCAAGAGCTACAAATCTTACTTATGGTGTGATAAGTATCTTTGCTTCTGATATGCTGAAAATTCTTAAGGATTGCAATAAAAGTTTGGGTTAAATGGTTATGAATGATCCTAAGAATTTTGAAATTTATTTAAGTATTTTGTATGTGTATCTTAAGTCTACAAACAGAGAAGCAGGGGGAAAAAAAAGCTCAAACAATGTTAGTAATCCCTTTTTGTCACTGGACCCTGAGTGTTGTCTGAAATGTGATGAATGAGGGGGATACAAAAGAGAGGCCTCGGGTTCTCTAAAGGCAGATTCACTCAGTAAATAAGTGATGGTCCAAATTGCCCCGTGGGTCTTTTCTGGAAGTGAGGTTTGGAGCCTCTGTAACTTTTCATTAGAAACTAAGCAGGTATTCTCAGGCACTTGATCTTCTAATGAAGCAAAACACTGGTGCATGTTGAATTTTTTTAGTTTGATTTAAGTGGATTGCAATTGTTTAAATGTGCACACATATAGGTACATATATTCACTGTATTTGGAGGTTTGTGAAACTGAAAGATTCATATTTAGAACTGATGAACTTCTGAAAATTGATTAAAGGTTTTAAAATGTATATTTACTAATACTAAAAAAAGGCACCACGTTTGTAACATGGCAATCTGTATTTGTGTTTCAGTAAAGAACCTATGAAAAATCAAATCCCATGGCTATTTGTAAAATCCAACAATGAAAATAGACTTAAAAAATAAGTTTGGAAGTTCTATTGCTCTCACACATATTCAAAAGTGACCCTAAAACAAACATATGTTTCCCACCTCCTAACTGAATCTTTCCAACACTCCATTTACTTCACTAATCTTAAAAACACACCTTACAAAATTACAATTCATTAGATATGTGATTGCTTCTTATGGAGGACATCTGGGAATGGGTCCACTTAACATCTGGGATGCATCACATCATTAGTCAAAAGAAAATGTCAATGAGTTCCTGAGTGTTCAATATGGCTGGACTTCACAAGCCTATGGATCATTGCAAGGCTGATTTTATATATGTATGTACACACACACACACACCCCAAAAATTGAAAGGGGAAGAGAAATAGAAATTTCATCCTGTCAGACCCCTCAACCTAGAATATAGTGAGCACTCTAAATATTTTAAAACAAATAAATAACAGATATGTATGAATTTATTACATAATTTCTTTCTCAAATATTATGTCCCTGTTTTATTGTGGTTCCTTGGTCCATTGTATATCCCCACAAATGTGATTGGTTTGGACTCAGCCATGGTCAATCAGACCTTAGGGAAATCATTTTTAAAGATCGACTGATGAATCTACCAGTTCAATAAAACAGTACTACAAAAGATTAATATCTCAACAAAATCTCCATTAAACTTGCCACAGACTTCTGTGCACCCTGACACTAAACGATGATGCTGGTGGACTACTGACTTCACTGTCATGGCACTGCTTACAGTGATTGCTTCCTAGTGGCAGCAAAGGGGAAGACCATAGAAGAAAGGACCCTCAGGGCTTTTTGCCTTATATTTTACTATTAGAGAAGGAAAAAAAAAAATGTGAGTCTTTTGAATTAGCCATGGTAGTTTAGAAAAAGATTTTGAGTGAGACTTTCTTCTTTAACATGCAGATATAAAATATTTTGCTAAACAATAGAAACAAAAAGCCCCAACATGATTACCTTGTGATATTCCACTTGGCAAAAGATGGTCTCAGAATGTCTTGAAAATAGGAAAGAAATTATTATAAATATTTTGTAAAATTGAAATGAAATACAGCAGCACAACTTCGGCAGCAGAGTGTAAATTTTAACAAATCAACAGGAGCAATTTGAACCAATCTGTTTGTTATTCTCTTTCTCTCCACCAGGGAAATCTGCGGGGAACTCCGCGGGACAGCTGAGATCTACTCTTCCCTTCATCTTACTTTTCGAAAGGCACAACTAAGCCTCAGAAAAACACATCGCTAACAAGATGTATTTCAAACCTGACCTAGTTCTGATTAGGCCACATGAGTGTTTCAAGTACATATTTACCCTACAAGATTAATCGCATTTTGAGCAGTTATTCAGATATGTAGATGTCAGTCTGTTAAACCAAACAAACTCAATAAGTGTAATTGCACTTTAAGTTCCTAGACACAGATTGACTTCAAGTGTAAATTTACATGTCATGCTCTTGATAATTTGTTCTCCCACTTATCACATATTAAAATAAACAAACCTGCTAAACAATAGAAACAAAAAAGCCCCAACATCATTACCTTGTGATATTCCACTTGGTGAAACATGGCCTCAGAATGTCTTCAAAACAGGAAAGAAACTATTATAAATATTTTGTAAAATCAAAATGAAACATAGCAATACAACTTCAGCAGCTTTGAAAACTTACATTTGAAAACTTACATTTTACATTCTGGATGATAGGATTATGCTCTTTCCTTCTGTGTTTCTTTCTTTCTTCCTTCCATCCTTCCTTTCTTTTTTTAATTTCTTAACTTTTTTACTAGTCATAGAGCTAAGTACATCAGACTATAATAGCTGGCTGGGCATGGTGGCTCACACCTGTAATCCTAGCACTCTGTGAGGCAGAGGCGGGTGGATCACTCAAGGTCAGGAGATCAAAACCAGCCTAAGCAAGAGCGAGACCCCATCTCTACTAAAAATAGAAAGAAATTAATTGGACAACTAAAAATATATAGAAAAAAAAAAATAGCTGGGCATGGTGGCGCATGCCTGTAGTCCCAGCTACTCCGGAGGCTGAGGCAGAAGGATTGCTTGAACCCAGGAGTTTGAGGTTGCTGTGAGCTAGGCTGATGCCACAGCACTCTAGCCAGGGCAATAGAGTGTGACTCTGTCTCAAAAAAAAGAAGTGGATACTGCTAAGCTAGTGTTGTGATCAATCAACTAGTCATCCATCTCTATGCTACATTATCTGTAACAGCAGTAAACAATCATTTCATAAAATAGTTTTAAACTAAAAATTAAGATGTACTAAAAATCCTAGAATAAGCATTCTTTGTGTGATTCTATTTGTAAGATCTGAGAAAAGAAACAAATATGTCTAATGCCCTATTGCTATTAAATATAAGATATGGGTTTGAATAGCATTAGGAGAGGTTAGATTAATTTGGAGGGTGATAATTAGTGATTGCTACTTATTCTTACATGGTTTTATTCATTTGATAACTACCCTAAATCCATACCACCCTCATCAATCATATTATTTATAATGTCCTATGTAGTATTTTCTACTATGGAAAAATATCTCTTTATTCTAAATTTTAGCTCTTTTATCCTTATCCCTATATGAATATATATTTGGATTTTGTAATGATTCATTGATTTATTTAAAAAGTTTTTGTTTGCAATCACTCTTCAATCATTGGGGACATAGTGATAAAAGAGACATAATACATCTGCTTACATGTAGTTTACATTATAATTAGGAGAGGTAATAAAAAATGAAAGAAAAGGAGAATAAAGTAAAAATCTGTATATGAAAAATATAGAAATAAAGAAGGAAGGAAGGAAGGAAAGAAGAAATGAAGGAAAGAATAGAAAGGTACAGAGGAATATTAACACTACCTGACAGTGTAAGTGCCATATAGAGATATAAAATAATATGAATTTAATGATAGTAACTAGGTGACTACTTTTCACTGAATGATGTGTTACGTCTCTGTAAAAAAAATATATTCTGACACTTGTTAAAGTGTTAAGAAGACTATTATAATACAAATATTGCAATATTGGACAGAGGTCAAGCTCAGCTCCAAATGCAGCAAAGGCAGCTGGGGGTTTACAGCCAATGAGCAGACTGAAGGGAGTCAATGGGTGGGAAATTATTAAGAGGAGGCATCAAGGGTAGGAAGCTAAACTGACCTAATATGATTCTTGCTGAAGGCAAAGCCAGGGTGATCAGGCTTCCAATGTGGAGAATGAAGGATTTAATCAGATGTCATAGATGATCAGATACCACAAATGAGGGGTTCTCTTTAAAACTGTCTTACCATGGTTCTCACTAAAACTGAACTAGGGGCACAACAAGGACAGAGGCCAAGGTCAAGGCTTAGCTGAGAAGAGAGCTCAGAGGAAACTGTCTAAAGTTTTGTCAAGGAGAGAGTCTTTGTCAACCTCTTTCTAGTTCAATTTAAATTAAAATAGGTTAAGTTAGGGTGAAGCTTAATTTAAGATTTGGATATCAGTGACAGGCCAATTATACAAAGAACAAGGATAAGAAACTTACAGCCAGAAGAAACAGCTAAAATAAACGTTATTTAAAAACTAGTATGGTTTATTGGAAAAACAGAAATAAGCTTTGTAACTAAAGTGATTAATGTAGGCAATGTCTATAAACTAGGATAAGTAGCTTGGACAGATTTATTATATTCTGAAGGATAATCAATCAGAATTGCATCAAATATAGGAAACTAGAGAAAATAAAGATCAGGAATATCTTGTATTGCATTGAACAAAACTTGGTGAACAATGATCAATTAGCTGAGGTTGGGACATTGAGGGATTATAGGAATGTAAAGGAGTATTGGGTTTCAGTAGGTTTCAGATGTTGTTTGTAATTTTAATGGGCGAGTCAGTTAGAGATACGAGTCTGTAGTCCATGGGTATGTCCAGAGCTTTAGATATAAGTGGAAGTTGTAGGAAATGAATGGTATTTAAGACCTTAGAATCAAATTGTATCACACAGAGATAGAAAACAAGAAGGGGGCTGAGGACAAAGACTCTGGACACTCTGACATTTAAAGATGAAGCCCAAGAGAGGAGCAGGCTTGCCCTGTGAGGCAGAAGGAAATACAGATGGGTTTGGTGTCACGGAAATAAAGAAAAGGAAGAATTTTAAGAAGCACAGAGATGTCCGTTACATTGATTTTTCCTGAGAGGTTAAATAAGAGAGGTAGTCATTGGTATATTTACTAGAAAATTGTCACGGGTTTTTTGGAATGGAAAAGAGCCAAATTTACTCAATTCTTTCATGAATCTTTGTTGTAAAGTAGAGATATGGTGTGGTAGCTAAAGGAAGATGTGAGATCAATGGTTAGTAATTCCTTTTTTTTTTTTTTAAGATTAGAGATACCATGTTTGATTGCTAATGAGAATGCTCTAGTAGAGAGCAAAAAATTGGTGAGTTAAACAAAGGGAAAAGTGCTTGAAGTGAGAGAGGTTGAAATCCAGAATGGCTAGTCTTAGATGGGATCAGAGACACATAGTCTATAGTCACATAAGAAAGGAAGAAATCAGGGAAACACACTAGCAAATGTGCTGGTGCGAAGATGAAGTAGCTTTTTCCCAATGGTTGCTATTTTAGAAGTTCATCAGCTGAAATGTTGTTTAGGAGAAAACGAATAGGTTTAAAGAGGGAACAAAAAGAATACAGAAGAAGAAAAATTGCTATTTAAGAGAATAGAAAATCAACATATTTGGTACATGGTATAAAAATAATTGAGCGATAGTGAATGAACATGACTCAGAGTAAGATAAATTCCCATTTTATCCATGATTTAGCTTTCCATGATTTCAGTTATCCTTTCCATGATTTCAGTTACCTGTAAACAAACTTTATGCCAAAATACTACATACAATAAAATATTTTGAGAGAGAGAGAGAAAAAAAGAGAGAGAAAGAGAGATTATATTTTCATAAATTGTATAATTGTATTGTGGTATATTATTATACTTGTTAATTTTATTAAAAGCTATTATTAATCTCTTATTGCACATAATTTATAAAGTAAACTTTATCTTATGGATATATGTATGAAAAATTATATACATAGGATTTGCACTATCCATGGTTTTAGACATCCACTAGGGATCTTGGAACATAATCCCTGCAGATAAAAGTTATTTTTTGTGTAATGGGGCATACCTCTTATTATCTTGATACTCAGTGTGAGTATATCCAATTTAATCACATACAAAAAAGCATTTTTCTTTCTCAGGAAACTATATTGAAGCTTGAATGGCAAGATAAATGTGTATAAGACAATGGCCAGAATCCATAAACTCTGGTGGGTGAACTTGCAATCAGGGTAAAAGCTCAAGGTGAGTTACTCTAAGGGGTTTACTATAAAATGAGAAATATCAACATGTGTATAACAAACTATATATGAATTTGAATAATCATCTTATTGAAGAAAAAATTTTATGGGAACATAAATAAGAAAGCTATCTATCTAACTATTATTTAGTGAAAAAAAGTAGAAAAAACTTAGGCCGGGCGCGGTGGCTCACGCCTGTAATCCTAGCACTCTGGGAGGCCGAGGCGAGTGGATAGCTCAAGGTCAGGGGTTCAAGACCAGCCTGAGCAAGAGCGAGACCCTGTCTCTACTATAAATAGAAAGAAATTAATTGGCCAACTAAAAATATATGTAAAAAATTAGCCGGGCATGGTGGCACATGCCTGTAGTCCCAGCTACTTGGGGGGCTGAGGCAGAAGGATCGCTTGAGCCCAGGAGTTTGAGGTTACTGTGAGCTAGGCCGATGCCATGGCACTCTACAGCCCGGGTAACAGAGTGAGACTCTATCTCAAAAAAAAAAAAAAAAAAAAAAAAAAGAAAGGCCAGAAAAAAGTACAAATTAAAGTTAAGTTACCAAATATATAAAATTAACAAAGATTTAAAAGTATCATAATATCCAGTTTTGCCAATTGTGCAGGGAAAGTAACTGTGGGTAATTTGGCCAAATCTCACAAATTAAATACGATTTGTATTATTTAGTTACTTTTGAAGGGCAAAATTACCCTTTGAAGATGTCTATCAATTCACATCATAATGCAAATTATTTTATTCAATTATTTATACTTTTTTAAAAATTCCCTACTATGTAGTCCATTGGAATCAGGGAAAATGTGGGCCAATTGTTAAGCCCTATACTTGAACCTTTATGCCTGTAAACTCTTATTGTTACCATCAACACGTGAGTTGCACAGTGTGAGAAATGAGAGAAGAAACGGAATGAGAAGGTACCAAACAGAATCGTTGACAAATATGCAATTTTTGCCCAGCTGCAGGGAAAATCCTAAGATAAAGACATAGGAAACTAAATGTAATGGTCCTTTAAATCAAAATGTCTACATGTTTCATGTGTGTTGCTTTCACATGTGAAGACGTATGCAATGCATCCTTGAATGTAATCACTCATTCAGATGTTCAGGCCAGCAAGAATCTCATTAAAGTCAATACAAAAATGAAATTGTCAGCTTCTGTGAAATCAGTAAGAGCATTTATATTGGTAGAACCAGAGGAAGACTGGTCTTTTATGCTTGTTATTTACAAGTGTACAAGTAAAAATTATCCCAGTGTAGTTTCAATAAATTAATGTAAATCCTAATAACCCCTTGTGTTTTTTAATATGTCATACCTCATCCCACAGGAATCACCTAGTTAAGCTGGTGGACAGCTCTTGTTCATCTCATTTGAAAAAGGAGACTCATAGTGATGTCCTCAAGGCCACTCTGCTAATTAGAGGTGGAACCAGAGCTGGGGCCCTCTCTCTGTAGAGGTACGCATTTATCTCATTTTCATATGTGAACATGAACATGTCAGAATGGGGAAGTTACTTTCCAAGACACTATGCAGTTATATCAGCCTTGCCCTTTCTCCATCCTAGATAAAGTCCCACCACCATAACCCCCACCAACCCTGATTTCTCTGACTCCAAATCCTGGATCACCACATGGTCTGCTTATTCTGCTTCATAAAGTCTCATAACCCAAGGGTACAAACCCACTACATACTCCCCCTCTCCATCTACAGCGTCCCTGATCTCTCCTGTAGTCCCTCTCTGTCCATCCCATTTCCCCCTTAAGGTTTCTATTCCCATTTCTCCTTACATGCCTGATTCTTCAAAGATCATCACAAGCCTCAGACACCCTCCACTTCCTATTAATAACCTAGACCAACACAGTCCGACAGACATACAGCAAGCAAGACAGATGCAAACCACATATGCAATTTTATATTTTCTACTAGCCACATTTAAAATACAGAAACTGCAAAAACTATCTTTAATAATAGTTTATTTAACCAAATAGTATATCTGACATATTACTTCAATATAAAATCAATATAAAGATTATTTAGATATTTTACATTCTTTTTTATATTAAATTTTTTTTATTGGATGTGTATTCTACACTCACAATACATCTTGATTTGAACCAGCCACACGTGGCTAGTGGCTACCAAATTAGATTGTACATACCTAGACTCTCACTCCAATGAAAATAAAAATAGTGATTTTAAAAAAACACGACTTTTGCTTATTTGTATTTTTATTGTTTTTTGACAAAAATAAATTACATGTGTTTATGTATTTTTAAAACTTATTAGCTTAAATATCATTGACATACCTTCACATTCATCCTCTAATGCAAGTTTATTTTTTAAAATGGCATATTGCATCAGCATCTGTCTTCACCTTCACATTATTTATCCATACAGAGCTGCTATCTGCTCCACTGCCTCAAATCATTCTCCCTGTTCCCTGCCTCCTGCCACCTTCTCCCTCCGCACATCACTGACTGTGAAGGTGCAGAATGTCTGGGAGAAACATTTTCCATATCCTCACCACCTCTGCACACGCTAACCCATGCACCATTTCTAGCTCTGCTGCAGTAGATCTGGGGGCACCAAATCATGACTCAGAAAATTCAGAGCCAAATTATTGAAAAAGCCTCTGTCTTCAGTGCTGCTTGAAAGTTATTTTAAAATAGCCTTGTTATTCATTTTTACTTAAAATTAGAAACATTAAAAAAATGAGGAACATGGCCCACTTTGGTTTCTTTCTAAAAGAAACTGGCCTAATAGTTCTCCACAAACATAAGCAACTAAATTTTTAATCAAAGAGTGTACTTCTCACCTCAAAGATTTTGACTAACATTATGTTTTTGGCTCTTAAATACAGAAGCAGTCTCATCACTGGAAAACATGAACATGAGGTGGTCACAGCTTAAGAGGTTGAAAGGTCTTGAATTAGGAAACTGAGGTAGGGTCGTGACTTTGAACGTACATAGATTTTTAAATTCATGTTACAGTTCGGTTTCCTGTTGCTCAAAGTGTTTGCCATCCTAATGACAGGTTTGCCCTTTTCCCCCAGGCTTTGAAAGGTGGCATGCAGAACCCTGAGCTGGGGAGTTATGGGACCTGGATAGGAGTCCTCACTGCCAGTTGCCAGCCAGTTACATGACCCAGGCGGTGCATTCCGCGCTGCTGTGCTCAGCCTTCCCGCTGTCGAAAGGGAGTCCACAGCACGCTCCTCGGGCAGCCTCCAGCTCTGCCACTCCTGGCCTTAGCGCTCATCTTCCTCTACTCCATTATTCCCCAAGCACTTGCCTCCTCCTGCATCTCCTCCCTCCTAAAAGACAAGATGGCTGGCAGCACGACAGTAAAAAGGGAAAGAAAGGCTGTTTAAAAAAAAAAAATTCTAAAATGAGTCACCTTTCAAGAATTTGCCATTCCCTGGTGCCGGGGTGCTTGCTCATGCTGCTGAATCAGTTCTGCCAACGAAACTTGCCCTAAGAACATGGTATTTGTTGTGTGCACTGTTCTTGGATGATGTTTACACTATACACCTGTCTCTTTTAAGAGCCACTTGTAGGTACAAAGCCACTAGAAGTTGTGCATCAAACAGACATCAGCAGCCACAGAGTCGGCTTCAGTTGAGCCAGGAGAAAATGAGATCAAAATTGCAAGAGTTTTCATTAGGTTTTGAATAAGCTTTTGATAGGGTAGGAAAAATAATTACAGCTCCCCAAACTTCTCATTTAACATCCGCCAGGACCCTGCTGCACCCTAAAATCTAGCCAGCTCCAAGAATCACTCCCTGCTTGGTACCCAGAAGAGTCTTCGCTGTCGCTAATGTACAAGTCAGGGGGCAGCCAATGTTAGTTGTGGTCCGTGCTGCTTCCGCCTGGCCTGATTTTTCATGCTGCCATTTTGAATTAACATCGGTTTCCTCCGCATCTGATGGGTGGAACGCCGTCCACGCACACGCACACAGACACACACACCCCTCACCGGGATGCTGGACACAAGCATAATCCAAGGCACTTGCAAGCCAGAATTGAACAGAAAAGCCATATTATTTAACAGAACCCACAAGGTCAGCTTCGAGTCACGACAAATGACAGTTTCCTTAGATGCCTTAAAGGACATTCATATCCCTAAGTCCGAGTTCTCGACAATTCTCCAAAGTTTAAGCGTCTCTCTTGCTTTGCAAATCACTCTCATCTCTGCCCCCAGGAGTGATGTCGCCAAATAACTGGCGCTACAACAGACAGGCAAACTGAGGTAGGCAATCAGAAACACACGACGGCCTTTTATCAGTAAGTTCCCCGGCGCCATCACGTTAACCGGCCCTAACTCCCCGAAGAATGCCCCGGGTGCAGTTCGGGGGAAGTTGTATCAGGTCCCACGCGCGCGGACCGCGTAGACGACAGCAACATCCCGCGCGCGCGTGGACCCTTAGCTGGGAGCAGCCCTCGGGGCACGATGCGGACCGGGTGGGCGCGCGGGGCCGAGCCGGGCCGAGGGCAGCGGCCCCGCCAGGTAGCCCTGTCCGCCGCGAGCCCGCCGGCGCGGCAGGTGCGTTACCTCCGGGAGGTATCAGGCTCGCCAGCCCCGGATCCCGAGAGCGGCCCGAGCGGTGGCGGCGTGGGGGGCGCACAGGCACACACCCCAGCGGGCAGCAACTTAGCCGTCAGGAAAAAGAAACACAGGAAAAGCAGCCGGGGGTGGGGGGTTATAAGAGTTAAAACGAAGTGGGGGAAAGGATGGGATCGGGGTGTGGAGAGCGGGGACAGGCTCCGAGCAGGCAGCAGTGCCTGCGCCCCGGGGTGGAGCATCCCTCTCCTGCACCCCCCGCAGCCCTCGGGCCCGAGTCACTCCGGCCCCAGGCCAGCTCTCTTCTGGTTCCCCGCATCCCCCAGCCGGCCGAAGCCAGCGCCCGCGGGGATTCGGCGCGGCC
This sequence comes from Lepilemur ruficaudatus, assembly GCA_963574885.1. Taxonomy (NCBI): domain Eukaryota; kingdom Metazoa; phylum Chordata; class Mammalia; order Primates; family Lepilemuridae; genus Lepilemur; species Lepilemur ruficaudatus. The sequence continues at coordinate 42,246 of CAUYRT010058609.1, read as the reverse complement.
AGCGCTAGCCGCGGGTTCGGAGGCACAGCGGGAGGAAACGCGGTACAGAAATGGCTATGGCGGATGGGGTAAATTCCGCCGGGGGAAGCCGCGCTGCACACCCTGCCCTCCCGGGCGCGGCCCGCCGCGGCTCACCTGCGGGACAGCGGGCTCCGGGCTCCACTCTGCGGTACTGAGGCTGCGGCCACCGAGGGTGCGGGTGCTGCGGGGCCCGGATTACTGCGGCGACATCGGGGGCTGCAGCTGCAGTGGCGGAGACGGCAGCTGGGTGCTTCCCCCTCCCCAGACTCCCGGCTGTCGGGCCCGCCGCCCCCCGCAACAGCTGGCCCGGATCACGTGACCGCGGGGCCCACCCCCAGGCTCTGCCCACCCGCGGCCCCCGGGGGCCGCCGCACCCGCCGCGTCTGGCTGCCTGGGCCGCAGCGCCGGGCTGCCTGGGAGGGGAGGGCGCCTGAGAGCAGAAGGAGCCGCCGAGAAGGCGGATCTCGCCGCAGAAAGTGGCTCCCTCTTCGCTCGTTTTTCTTTTTTATTTCTTAGTTGCAGCTCTCCCAAAAGGGAGAACCAGGGATTTAAGGAACCAGGCCTAGCTCCTCTGGGCACCTCTTTCCGACCCCGTCGTTTGGTTGCTACATCTGGGGCCTCCGTGCCTAAGCAAGATTTCCCCGCGGAGAAATGCGTCTTGTGTTTTGTTGACTCATGTCCAAGTCGACTCCCTGGTCTTAAAGATGCGGTCCTGTACCGTGTTGATACGTCAGATCTTATACCGGCTATTTGGACATTGTGGCCCCGAGAGTTTAGTAACTTGTCCAAGGTCACACAGCAAGTAGCAAAGCCAAGATTCTATACCGGGATTAATAAATCTATGTACAGGGGCGTGTGTGTGTGTGTTTTGATGCCAGCATCAAGGTCATTGGTCAGGACACGACGCAGACTCTACCTTTTACAAAGAAATCAGTAACTATTAATATCTCTGCATCTCAAAGAGATAGTTCACAGGAAAGTAAATGCAAAGTCACCAAGGCACATGAAAAGATATTCAAGCTCGCTTAACTGCAAATCAAATATAGGAAGTAGCATTTTCTACCTGTCAGATAAGCAAAAATTAAAAACTTCCATGGAGGACAATGTGGCAATATCTCTCAAAATAACAAATTTATATATATGGTCCTTGACTCAATGATTCCACTTCTGGAATTTATCCTACAAATGTACTGACACCAGTGTGAAATGATATGAGGACAAGGCCACCCATTGCTACATTTGTGCTAGCAAAGATGGGAAGCAAATGTCTATGGCTAGAGGACTGTTCAAATAAATTATAGCACATCAATACCATGGAATGCTATTTAGCTTATTAAAAAATAAGGATGATCTGTATGTACTGTTTTGAAAAGATTTCCAACCTATCCTAAGTAAAGGATTTAAAAAAAGCAAGGTGCAGAATATTGTGTGTGTTATCATTTGTGGGAAGAAAAATATATATGTTTGTACTTACATTTGTAAATGCATAGAATATCTTTGGAAGGCTATGTAAGAAACTGTAATTGTAGATGCCACCAGGGAATGGAACTGGGTAACTGGATGCTGGGGAGAGAAGGAGACTTTTTTCCATGTTTCTTTTGAATGTTCTGCCTGTGCTTATGATTTGCTACGTAAGTGAATGAATAGTGGAAGAGGGCTGAGAGAATTAGGGCAGATACTGTAGAATAAAACATTGGTTCATAGACTCTTGGGGAACAAAGATACCTTATTGTTCAGTTAGTCCAGCCAAGGAAACTATAGCCAAATGGGTTTAAATAATCAATAGTAAAAACTCCTAAAGTACGTGTTACTGAGCTCTACACCGGGTCTATTGAATTCAGAGCTTCTAGAGCTAGAGCCAGGAAACCTGCCTTTTGTCAAGCTCTAAAAGGGGTGAGGAACTTGCGGCCACATGTGGCCTTCCAGATCCCCAAGTGCGCCCCTCAACTGAATCCAAACTTCACAGATCCTTTATTGAAAGGATTTGTTCTGTAAAATTTGGATTTAGCCAAAAGGTCACACTCAAGATCCAGAAGGCCACATGTGGCCCCAAGGCTGCAGGTTCCGCACCCGTGTAAGGGTACACCACTGCTTGGAAAGCAAATGCAATCCTGTGCCTTCCTATAGCCGGTATGTGTCACTTCTCATGTGTAGGACAGCACTTGTGCCCTTTGGTGACAGCCATGACCTCAGTACACAGATATGGGAGAGTGCCAGCCTATATGCTTGGCCTGAAATCTTTGACTCTTATTGGTATGTCCCTATATAGCCATAGGGCCTATGAGGCCAGGATCCCAGGAACACACAGAGATTAAGAGATATCTGCTTTCCCCAGGGATTGCATAGAGAAGCTTATTATATGGCATTATGAACATTTATTAAGCAGAAAGAATACATTTTGTCCTGGCTTTGTATGTGAGAGACAGACCTGCCACTATTCAAGTCCCACAAGATATCTCTTAGAGATAAGAGAACAGAACAGTCCAACAAATGTAGAGAACAAGAAGAAATATCAATAAAGGCTTTAATCATTGGCCTCTATTAATGATATGAGGTTTAGCTGCAAGTAAATTATAAGATTTCTATGAACTAGCTTGCAAAGAAAAAGTTTTCTTAAATAAACTACAGTTGTTATACAATCATTTATATTCCATCTAGCCATGTTCAGAGACTTTAGAGCTAATAAATAAAAGTATACCAGATTTCCTTTTCTTCCACAGAAGTAGGTAAAGACTTCTCTTTTTCCAGGACAAAAAAAAAGAAGCAGAGACAGGTAAAATGGTAGTTTCAGCTTTTATACATTGTCATGTAGAGATCACTCATGAAATCTCCCTCTAGCTTCTCTAGGGAAAAAGCACTATGGAAACATTTCTGATTTTATTTACAAACAGGAATATGGAAATAAATTTACTGATGAAACCATAAAATATTCAATCCTGGCAGATCTGAAAAGTGTCAGAACTGTATTTCTTCGTGTGTCTTTACACAGCCCCCCCTCCTGATTTGGATTTCTATTAAGTACTTTCATAGACTTTTAGTTTATTCTTAACTGAGTAATCAATTGGCCTGGACTGGAAAAATGAAAGAAGATGACCTAATACTAATGGAAAGTGGTTTTTGCCAATGCAGGGCCAATTTGGGTTGGGTCCCCCATCACAGACTGGGTTTTCTAGAAACAGACAGTGAAATGGTGTTTTGAATATAAGGGCTTCATAAGGATCAACTCCTGCGAAAGGAAGGGAGTGGACACAGAATTGAGCAGGGGCAGCTGAACTGCAATTCAGGCACAATGTCGTCAACCAGCTTGGTGGAGAGCTCTGGAACAAGTATTACCCATCAGAATGTCCTGCATAGAACAAAATGGCCAGGTCTTTACATCCCTCCTTGCTCAGTCAATAGAAGTGGGCTGCCCTGGGAAGAGCATAACCTCCACATAGGTTACTCTCTGCATCTGACGCAGAAGGAACTAATAGCTAGAGGCGGTCTGCCAAACACATCTAGAGCATACATTCAGTGATTAATACCAGTGTTTTCAGTTTGGGACAATTATAAATAAAGCTGGTGCGAATATTCATCTCCAGGTTTTTATGTGAATATGATGATTTTTCATTTCTCTTGGATAGATACCTAAGGGTGGAATTGGTGTGTATACCACAAGTGTATATTTAAATTTATATGAAGCTACCAAACTTTATTCTAAAGTTACGATTCTGCATTCTGTCAGCAATATGGGAGAGTTTCAGTTGTTCTACATCCTTGCTAACACTTGATATTGTCAGTCTTTTTAATTTGACTCATTCTAGTGAATATGTAGTGGCATCTCATGGTGGTTTATAGAGACAGGGTCCTGCTCTGTAGCCCAGGCTGGAGTGCAGCGATGTGTTCATAGCTCACTGTTACTTCAAACCCCTGGGCTCAACGGATCCTCTTGTCTCAGCCTCCTGAGTAACTGGCACTATAGGCACATGCCACCACACCTGGATAATTTTGTTTTGTTTTGTTTTTTTCTAGAGAAAGAGTCTCAATATGTTGTCAAGGCTGGTCTCAAACTCCTGGCCTCAAGTGATCCTCCAGTCTCAGCCCCAAAGTGCTGAGGTTATAGGCATGAGCCACAGGGCCCAGCCTCATGGTAGTTTTAATTTGTATTTCTTTGCTGATTAATGATGGTGAAAATCTTTTCTTATACTTATCAGCCACTCACATATCTTCCTTTGGAAAGTGTCCAAATCTTTTTCCCATTTTGTAGTTAAAATTTGCTATTTTTAACTTGTATTCTTACTATTACATTGTAATAATTCTTTATATCTAGACACAGTTCTTTATCATATTTATGTATCGAAAATACAGTCTTTTGATACATTTTGCATTTTCATTTTATTAGTGGTGTCTTTTGAAGAGAAGATTTAATTATGATAATGTTGAATGTATCAACTTTCTTTCTTTTATGGCTAATGTTTTTTAAGTCCTAAGAAATCTTTGCCTACTCCAAGGTTGCAAAGATTTTCCCTTGTGTTTATATCCAGAGATTTATAGTTTTAGCTTTTATGTTTGGGACTATGATCCATTCCAATTTAATTTTTATGTAAGGGGAGGTAAGGTTCAAGGTTTTTTTTTTTATATGAATTTTCTGTTGTTCCAACACCATTTGTTATCCCCACTGAGTTATCCTGATATTGTCAAAAATCAATTGACCATATAAATGTAGGTCTATTTCCCAACTCTCTCCTCTGTTCTATTGGTCTATATATTTAATTTTATGCCAGTACTATACTCTCTTGATGGCTGTAGCTTTATAGTAAATCTTGAAATTAGGCAGCTTAAGTCTTCCGATTTTGTTCGTCTTTTTCAAAACCATTTTGGCTATTCTAGCTACTTTGCATTTCCTTATAAATTTTAGAATCAGCTTGCCAATTTCTATAAAAAATCCTGATTGGGATTACATTGAATCTATAGACCAATTTGAGGGAAATTTACATCTTAATAATATTGAGTTTTCCAATCTATGAACATGATATATTTCTCCATTTATTTAGGTTATCTCTAAATTTTCTAAGCAAGTTTTTATAGTTTTCAGCATATAGGTTTTGAGCATATTTTGTTTAATAAGTATTTCATGGTTTTGGATGCTATTATAACTGATAATTTTTTATTTTATTTTTTAATTACTCATTGTTAGCATGTAAAAATACAACTGATTTTTGTATGTTGGCCTTGTATCCTATAACTTTGCTTCTATTAATTTAATAATTACTTCTATTAATTTCTTTCATCATTGATTGAATTTTCTCTTTACTTAATAATGTTGACTACAAATACATTTTTAGTTCTTCCTTTCCAATCTATATGCCTTTTAATTCTTTTTCATATCTCAATGAATTAGCTAGAACCTTCTTAGCAATGCTAAAGAGGAGTGGTGAGAACAAACACATTCAGTCATCCACCACTAAGTATATTATTTGTAGAGTTTTTTCTGTAGATAGCATTTATAATTATGAGGAAGTTCCCTTCTTTTCCTACGTTGCTGAGAGTTTTGTTTGTTTGGGTTTTTTTTTTTAATGATGAATGGGTGTTGAATTTTGTTAACTACTTTGTCTGCATCTATTGAGATGATCAAATACTTTTTATCCTTTATTCTGTCAATATGGTAAAATACATTAATTGATTTTGTTATGATGCATTATCTCTTTTATACATTTCTTGGTTCAGTGTGCTAATATCTTGTAAAGGATTTTTATGACTATTTTTATGAGAAATGTTGGTATATAGATTGATATGTAATATTCCTTTTTGGTTTTGGTATGTGGATGATACTTATCTCATAATGAGTTGGTAAGTGTGCCCTTTTATTTTTTGAGTATTTGTACAACTGGAATTTTTTTGTTTTGCTTAAATATTTGATAGAATTAACCAAAGACCTCATCCATCTGAGATGCAGGTTTGTTTGTGGAAAAATTTTAAATTGTGAATGAAATTTCTTTAATTGACATATGGTTATTTAGGGTTTTTATTTATCCTTAAGTCAATTTTGATAAATTGTGTATTTCAAGGAAATTGTCCATTTCATATAAGTAGGTGAATTTATTGGATAAGTAATTTACAGTATTCCTTTGTTATCCCTTTATTAACCATACTAACGTCTCCTCTTCTGCATTTCTCTGGATAATTTGTGCCTTTTTCTTTTAGGGATTAGTCTGGTAGAGATTTATCAATTCCTTTAATCTTTTTGAGCAACAAAGTTTCAGTTTTATTAATTTTCTCTATTGTTTACCCTTTTGTCTACTTATCTTGGGTTTAATTTGCTTTTCTTTTTCTAGCTCAAGAGAAGAACTTAAATCATTGAATTTAGATTCTTTTTCTTTTCAGTGTAGGTTTCTACATAAAGGTATATACTTTTATATAGTATTAAGGAAAGGTCTATATTTTCCTCTAAGTATATAAAGGTCTATATTTTCCTCTAAGCACTGCTTGAGCATCATCCCCCAAATTTGATATGTTACGTATTAGTTTCTTTTGATTGCTATAACAAATTACCACAAACTTGGTGGCCTTAAACAGTAGAAGCTTATTTTCTCACAGTTCTGGAGGCCAGAAGTCTGAAATTAGTATGACTTGGATGGACTCAAGGTTGGCAGGACCTTGCACCATCTAGGGGAGAATCTGTTTCTTGCCTGTCAGCTTCTCTTGGCTGCAAGCATTCCTTGGCTTGTAGCCACATCACTCCAATCTTATAGGCCAGCATCTTCTAATCTCTCTGTCTTTACATAGTTTTCCCCTCTCTCTGATCAAATCCCCCTGTGCCTTCCTCATAAGGATACATGTGATTTCACTTAGGGCCCATCTTGATAATCCTCCTACCAAAAGATTCTTTTTTTGCCATATAAGGTAACATTCACAGGTTTCAGGGATGAGGACATAAATATCTTTTAGAGAGCCATTTTCATCCTACCATATATTGTTTTCATTCATTTCATTTTATTTCATTTTCATATTTTCTTAAAGTTCTCATATTTCTTTTCCTCATGGGTATTTATTTTTCTTTTATGGCCCAGCTATGGACCATCATGGTGAATGTTTCATGTGTACTTGAAAAATGTGTATTTTACTGTTATTGAGTATAGTATTTTAGATCAAGTTGATTGATAGTATTGTTCAAGTCTTCTATGTTCTTATTGACTTCTTTCGCATTCATTCTATCAACTACTGAGAAAGGATTGCTGAAATCTTAAACTATATTTGTGGATCTTTCTATTTGTTTCAGCGCTGTCAGTTTTTGCTTCTTGTATTTTGAAACTCAGTTATGAGGTACATACACATCTAGGATTGTTATGAATTATTTTTAAATGTCTCTCTTTTATCTCTGGTAATATTTATTGTTCTGAAGTCTACTTACTCTAACACTAATGTAGTCACCCCACTGACCAGTGGTTGCATGGTACATTTTTTCATCCTTCTAGTTTTAACCTATATCTGTGTTTATATTATAGTGGGTTTTTGTAGACAAAATAAAATTGGATCTTGCTTTTCATTCAATTTGACATTCTTTACTTTTCAATTGAAGTGTTTAGATAAATGATCCTCAAATGGGGGAAGTTTTGCTCCCAGGGGACATTTTACAATGTCTGGAGACATTTTTTCATTGTCACAATGGCAGAGGTGGGAAAGATCTCTATTGGCATCTAGTTCATGGAGGCCAGGGATGCTGTTAAACATCCTACAATACAAAGGATAGCCCCTTTCAACCAATAATTATCTGACCCTTAAATGTCAATAGCACCGAGGTTAAGAAACCCTGATTTAGACCATTTACATTTAGTGTAATTATCAATATGGTAAGTTTTAAATATAACATCTTGCTACTTCTATTTTCCCCATCTGGTCTTTGTTTCTTTTTCTTTTTTCCTTTCTTTACTTCCTTCTTTTTAAAAGTAGGTATGTTTTTAATATTCCATTTTATGTCTACTGTTGGTTTATTGGCTGTACCTCTTGTTTTATTTTTTGTTGATTATTATAGAATTTACAGTATGCATCTTAAACTTATCACTGTCTATAATTCCAGGTATAATGCAAACACTTTCAACAGTATACTTTTATTTTCCCCCTCCCATCTTTACCGCTATTGCTGTCATTTGTTGTAGGTGCCGGTGTAATAATAATGAACTCTTTCAGTTTTAGTCTGAAAAAGTCATTACTTTCATTTTTAAAATTTTTTAACTGACATATAATAGTTGTACATATTTATGGGGTACAGAGTAATATTTTGATGCACATATGCAAGTATAATGATCAAATCAGGGTAATTAGCACATCTGCCATTTCAAATATTTTCTATTTTTTCATGTTGGGAATATTAAAAATCCTCTCTTCTAGCTATTTGAAAATATACAATATATTATTGTTAACTATAGTTACCCTCCAATGCTATAGAGCACTAGAATTTATTCCTTCTATCTGGCTGTAATTTTGTATCCTTTAACCAACCTCTCCCTTTCTTCCCCTTTCCCTATGCTTATCAGCCCCCAATAACCACTATTCTACTCTATACTTCCATGAGATCAAATTTTTTAGCTGCTCCATATGAGCGAGAACGTGCAATATTTCTCTTTCTGTGCATGGCTTATTTTAGTTAACACAATGTCCTCCAGGCTCATTCCTGTTGTTTCAAATGACAGGATTTCCTTCTTTTTATGGCTGAATAGTATTCCATTGTGTATTTCTACCACATTTTCTTTATCCATTCATCTGTTGATGGACACTTAAGTTGATTCAATGTCTTGACTATTGTGAATAATGCTGCAGTAAACATTGGGGGTGTAGATATTTCTTCAGTATACTAATTTTATTTCCTTTGGATATATATCCAGTAGTGGGATTGCTGGATCACATGGAAGTTCTTTTTTTAGTTTTTTGAGGAACCTCTGTACTGTTCTCCATAATGACTGTACTAATTTACATTCCTACAAATGGTATACAAGAGTTCCCTTTTCTCTGCATTTTTGCCAGCATTTATTTTATGTCTTTTTGTTAATAGCCATTCTAAACTGAGGTGAGATGCTATCTCATGGTTTTGATTGGCATTTCCCTTATGATTAGTGACATTGAACTTTTTTTTATATACTTGGCCATTTTTATGTCTTCCTTTGAGAAATGTCTATTCCGATCATTTGCTTGTTTCAAAATTAGATTTGTTTGTTTGGTTTTTTTTTTTTTTTTTTTTTTGGCCTTTGAGATGTTTGAGTTCCTTGTATATTATATTCTGGGTACTAATCCCTTGACAGATGAATAGTTTGCAAATATTTTCTCCCATTCTGCAGGTTCTCTTCATTCTGTTGATTCATTTTCTTTTCTTTTCTTTCTTTTTTTTTTTTTTAAGAGATGAGGTCTCACTTTGTCACCCAGGCTGGAATGCAGTGGTGTGATCATAGCTCAGGGGATCCTTCTGCCTCAGCTTCCAGAGTATCTAGGACTACAGGTGTATGTCACAAAATCTGGCTCACTTTCATTTTTGCAAGATGATTTTGCTGAGTATGTAATTTTTGGTTGAGAGCTTTTTTTTCTTTCAGCATTTTAAAGGTACCGTTCCATTTCCATAAGATATTGCCATAAGGCTTACATAATTTCTCAAGAAAAGTTTGTGTTTGATTATCTTTCTTCCCCTGTATATATTTTATTTCCGTATGGCTGCTTTTAAAGATTTTTCTCTTTATTTTAAGTTTTAAGGAATATGATTATGGTGTATGTTGGTATGTTTTTTCTGTGTTTATCCCACTTAGGGTTCATTGAGATTCTTGGATCTGTAGGTTTATAATTTTCATCAAAGTTTTGGCCATTATTTCTTCAAATATTTTATCCATTGCACCCTCCCACTCCCAAATTCAGGAACCTGATTACACATATGTTAGACCGCTTGGTACAGTACCATAGGTCACTATGATTCTGTTCTTCTCAGTTTCTTTCCCACTGTTCTTTATTTTGAATAATTTCTCTTGTTATTTGTTCAAATTTCATTATGTTTTCTTCTGCAGTCTCTAATCTGCTATTAATATTATCAGTGAAATTTTTATAGCAGCACTATATTTTTTATCTCTTTAAGCTCTGTTTGGTTCTTTTTATATCACCCATTCATTTCATGTGTATTTTCCTTTAAATTCCTGATCATATTCATAATATTTAATAGCTGTTTTAACATCTTTGTACGTAAATTACATAATTTTTGTAAATTTTTAGTTTGTTATTATGGATTGAGTTATTTCCTTTTCTTTGCCTGTATTGTAATTTGGATGCCAGACTTTGTGAATTTTATGTTGTTGAATGATGATTTTTTTTTTTCTTTTGGTATTCCTTTAAAGAGTGTTAGATTTTGTTCTAGCAGTTAATTACTTAAGAATTATCTTGATCCATTTGAGGCTTGTTTATAAACTATTTAGACAGCTCTAAGGTAGCTTTGACTCTGTGGCTAAATTTAGCACAGCCCGTGGAGTTTCACCATATGCATACACAGGTATTCAGTCAATACTCAAGGGAACCCTTATGCAAATGTTTGAAGTTCTTTCTGTGTTGAGTTTTCTCCTCTCCAGTGCTCTGCCTCACAAATTCTAGCTGCCTTGACCTCTGTGAACTTTTATCTCTGTTTCTTCAATTTGATAAGACAACAGAGCTCTGTTTTGTTTCCCGTTTTTTTTTTTTTTGTTTGTTTTGGGTTTTTTTTGCCTCCAACTAGAAAGCTGGGGTGATTGTCTCCTTTCAACTGTCTCCTTTCTCTTGAGAATCACAATCCTGCTCTGCCTGTTGTCTGTCTGACCACAGTTGTTTCATGTATTTAGCCCAGTTTTCTAGTCATTCCCAATAGGATAGAAAGTCCCATAGCAGATTTTCCTTCATGCGCAGATGTGGAAGTCTAGGGACACTAATCTTAATAGCCCTAAGGAACCAAATGTCCTGATATACACTCAACTAGACCCATTATTTTAAGAACTACAACTCCACAGCCTATTTATAGAACTTCTTCAACATACTAATTTAATAAGAAACATGTATCTGACACCTGTACCAGTATTTGCACTATTACTGCATGGATGAAAAAGGCACATAACGGCCCCTCCTCTCAAGAAGTGAGAGGCAAGCAAGGAAATTAAATATAGAGGTGATCTAATTACATATTTATTGTATGTTACTGTCAGGGTAACATAAGGGCTATGCATAGATAAATACATTGATCTGGCATATTGGAAAATGTAAATAACTTTAAAAGACAGTCATAAATGAGGATTACCCAAATATAGATCATTAAAGAAATTATTGATGACAATTTTACCTTTGCTTTTAACCAGTGTTATTGAGTCTAAAGAACCCTATGCATCGATTTTGAGAAGCTTGAAGCACTTATGTGTAATTGAGAAATATCTTTAGTACATTTCGTATAGAGGTATTTTCCACTGAGTGCTTCTTTTAGTGTATAATAGTAAGAGGAGGAATATAATAGTAAGATCTGTCACTGAGCAAACCTCATGGGGATGAAATACAGACAATGTATGTGTATGTGAGATACTTACGGATGGGTAAGAAAGCCTGCATAATTGCTTTGTGTGTAATCTTATGAGAATCAAAGAAAAGAGCTGCCAGAAAAGCCATGGAATGACAAGAAAGAAAAGCACTAATCAAGATTAGTCAGCCACCTGCCTTAATCCTATGACAATTGTGTTTAGGGGGTTAGTTTTCTGATTTGGTTGCCATAGTAACAGACATTTTGAATGCCCTTAAATCAGTTTACAGAATTACTGCTCAGACTGAGTATAGGCAACACAAAGAGATTATAAATTGTTAAGATCTATTTTAAAATTATTTTTAGAAATTAAATGATCTTTTAGCTACATAATTTAGACAACCATAAATTGTATTTTGGCAAAAGAAAGTTGTAAAATCCTATTTGTTATTATTGGGTGATGGATCTATAAATTCAATTATTCAAATATGTCATTTCAATTAATAGTTCCCAATTAATTTTAAATAAGATAGAGTTCATAGATGTTTTAGGCCTAGTTTTATTGTTGTTTGTTTTTTGGGGGTTGTTTTGGGGGCAGGGTCTCGCTCTGTTGCCCAGGCTAGAGTGTAGTGGCTTCATCATAGCTCACTGCAATCTCAAACTCCTGGGCTCAAGGGATCCTCTTGCCTCAGCCTCCCAAGTAGCTGTGACTATAGGCACACACCACCACGGCTAGCTTATTTTTCTAGAGACGGGGTCTCGCTCTCACTCAGGTTGACAAGTCATCCTCTCACTTCAGCCTCCCTAAGTGTTAGGATTACGGGTATGAGCCACCATACCCAGCCTTTAGACCTAGCTTTAAAACCAAATTATTATATATGCTTCACACTCATTGCTGTACATCTAGGAGTCATCTGTGGGTTGAGCCATTTATACAGATAACTTAAAGGGGAATTGCTGAGACTTGGTCTTGTGACCATTCAAGAGCAGACTAGTGAATTTATAATCAGAGTTGGGAGTTTCAATCTAACCCTTCCTTGCTGATTTTTTTTTTCCTAATCTATATGTGTGGAAAATGTCCACTTTATGTCATTTACAGTTTGAAAACGGGGCTTGTTTTTAATATTCTAGTGATATCTGAAACCGCTTTTTAATAAATGAAGGCTTATCCAGAATTATAAAAGTTGAACCTCTTATATCTAGAATTTTAACATGACTTAAGATAATATATAATAAAAATAACTAAAGTAACAAAAATTACTATTAGTTATTTTCCAATTCTTCAGAGAACTAATCAAAGTCTATCTAAATTGCTATAGGAATTTTGATTTCAATTAAAGGAAAATTTATTTCATGCTATGAGTAATGAAACAATGATTCCATGTATGAAATTCCTCTGACTCTAGAGAAAGAATAATTTGTTTTGGGTACTCTCCTATTTTCCATGAACCACACACACAAAAAAAACCTGATATTATTTTATTTCATGTGAGATGAATTATCTGACTTTCAGATAATTGGGAATAATCTTGACATATGGAAATATTTTAGTTTTTAAATTCCTGGTTACTCTTTCCTGTCATTGACTTTCTACCCCTAATCATAATCGTAGCCCTGGGTTTTTACTATTCTTATTATTAACGTATCCCTTGTACCATTGGTTCTAGCTCTTACATGTGCAGAGGGTTTGACTTTTTGCATATATAAGCTAGAATCTGTGTCTTGTTCACCTTTGAATTTCAAAAAGTACCTATCATATCAAAATAAAAATCAAAAGTGGAAATGATTTTACTATCAAATGAATTTATCAGATAACCTATTTAGCTCTACCCTGAATACAAAGAAAGGATTTGAGATTTATTAGAAAATGTACAGAACAGGCAAATCCATAGAGAAAGTAGATTGGTGGTTGCTTAGGGCTGGGGGAATCAGTGAAAGTGGGAGTAACTCCTAATGGGTACCAAGGTTTCTTTTTGAGGTGATAAAAATGTTCTAAAATTACTTGTGTTGTGGATGGCTGCACAACTCTGTGAATGTACTAAAATTTATTGAACTGTAAAAAAGATCATTGTACTACATATCAACTTTATAAAAAATAAAATTACTCCCCAAAAAAAGAAACATTAGAAAATCATTGAACATTGCCCCCAGCTTAGAGGAAGCAGGTAAGAGGTAAAGAGTTAATAGTTTTGAAGATATTATTACCATAGTGATAAAGTGTTAGAAAAAAAATCCAAGGAGTAGAGTTGATTTATTGCTCAGTCTTAATGTAAGAATCAATTAACTTTCACAGGCTGCTTAATTTTCTTTAAAGATTATGATACAAAACAGAAAGCCTTGACTATTACCATGTATAGCGAGAAAAGTTCATGGCATTTTGTGAAACATTATATACCTTTAAAAAATTAGCCAAAATAATACAAGGAAAAACTTAAGTAAATATTCTCAAGGATCCATTAATATGAAGACAGCAAGAAAAGTCAATTATGCTTTGGGGAAATTTGACAACCCCAAATGGGAATTTCATTACAAATCTTTTTTAAGTTCTTCCCTATTTTCCTGCAAGTAAAATGCTGTGTCTTATTTAAGGGCAAATCTGCTTGTATCTGTACTACTGCTCACTCCTCTTGATTCCTCTTTATAAGTTTAATTACTCATTTCATTAAATTTAAATTCTAAAGAACTACTTTAAAATATGGAATGAATGTCTTAAATAGAATGTATTTTGCATAAAAATAGCTGTATAAATTCCAGGAGATACGATCAAAAAGGAAGAGAACCATGAACATGTGGCCGAATGTTATAACGTCCTATCTCCTAACCAAAGGTAAAAATTAGATTCAGTTATATTAACATAAAACACACTCTGGCAGAGTAAGGCCAACAAATGAGTGAGAAAACACTGAAAGAAATTGGAACTAAACCCCAAAGGGGCTCCCTATCCTTACTTCATTCTTTATAATAATGAAAACTGTCCCTCAACACCTCAATTTACTTTTTGTGTGGAACTGTTTTTACTGCAGCTATTTACTAGAGAGGAAATTATCCAAATCCTACTGCAGTGTGGAATTTTAAATTAATGAAATGACTTGTGAATTCCCAGAAATCCCCAAGTGGGATATATAATTTAGCTGTTACTAGAGACCCTGGGGACACCATTCACTTTACTCTGGATTTTTAGAGTAAAACGTCAGCAAATATCTCATGTCATTTGTTTTTAGACCATCATAAAACAAAATTGATGTTAGTCTAGCTCACAGACACTTAGATCAGCTTTATAGATTATGGGCTGACTCATACTGAGGTCATCCATTTTATACCGGAGGCTTTACTAGCAGTACAGGAACATGAAGAACTGGTAAACAAAAGAATCTATTAATACAATACGCCCCATGTTACAGATCTCCCAGACTCTTCCTACTGCCTTTATCCTTTTCCTTAACAATAATCTAAATTCATCAAGATGAACCATTTAATCCCTTTGGTGAATTTCAAGTTTAGGGTGAAAAAAGATTATTGTTGATTTTAAATGAAGATCTACTAAGAAATCTTAAATTATCAGTGAAACACAGAGATGTGGGCAATTACAGAATGACAGACTCCAAATGGACAAAAGGAAATTTAACTGCATGGTAAAGACAAGTTTTCAGAGAGAAGGAACTGTGTAGCAGAGAGAGCATTTCAATTACTATCTTTGATAGAAAACTATGGGCCAGGCACAGGGCTCACATCTATTATCCTAGCACTCTGGGAGGGCCAAGGCAGGAGGATTGCTTGAGCTCAGGAGTTGGAGACCAGCCTGAGCAAGAGCAAGACCCTGTCACTACTAAAAATAGAACACTTAGCTAGGCATGGTGTGTGCCTATAGTCCCAGCTACTCAGGAGGCTGAGGCAGGAGGATCGCTTGAGCCCAGGAGTTTGAGGTTGCACTGAGCTAAAATGAGGCTACTGTACTCTACCCAGGGTGACAGAATGAGACTGTGTCTCAAAAAAAAAAAAGTCTATATATGTGTAGTATAAACAGTAGATACTATACACAACACACATTATGCATGAACACACACACACGTGTGTGTATATATATATGTCAAGAATAGCTTTTCTCCTAAATATGACATTTTTTCACAAGGGTGGGTTACAGATAATTCTGAAAAAATAACATAAGAGTAATTTTGGGAAAGTCCAGTGCTCTTTTCCCTCTTCTGGTAGGGAAGATAGTCACAAAAACATACTTACTGGCCATCTAATTTTTGCTATAACAATTCAGAGTCATAAGAATTTCTAACCCTGGGGAAAATAGTATCTCCACATAACTTATCCTTTTAGCTGTTTATTCATTTATTCATTTTTAGGCACAATTAGTTGCCCCAATGCACAATGCTTTCTGGAATGCAAGAAACGATGTTCATAGAACAGAAAAATATAGGAGCCTGTATGGTTAAGGGCAGACTCAAGATTTTTGGACTATCTCCATCAGGATCACCTAGAAAGCGGACTAAAATGCAGATTCATGGGCCTAATCCAAGAATTAGTGATAATCCCTAGGGAAAGGGTCCAGGAATTTGCACTTTTAACACACCCTGTGTGACTCTGCTATACACCAAAGTGTAAATCACTGGTACATCACTGCAACCTTTAGGAACCAAGGCATGTCTCTTACTGAATTTGAGGACTAAGTTCTGAAACCGATGTTCGCTAAGGTTCTCTCTGCAGTCAGCCTGAAGCAAGGAGCTGGAAATAGCAGAGGCAAAGGTGAGAGAGACCAAAACAGTATTTTAAAGAAAGGAAAGAATTTTCCTTCAAATAAAGACTCCAAACCTATATATAAGAACATGTGGATTTCAGTGTACTAAACGGAATACACGAACCCTACTGAAAAGAATGCTGTGGATATTAAGAGGTGGAAGTACTATGACAATAATGCTTTCAAATGGACATATGAATTTATAATCATGTTTGACATTTTAGATTCTAATTCAAACTAAAGTGGGTATGAAACAAAAGAAAAGCCAAACAAAAACTCAAATGACCAAGATCTCTGCATCTCTGGAAAAGAAGCTCTTATCTTTTCCCAGGGTTACTATTATAATGCTAAATTGCTTTAACAAAGGGTGGGAGTATTTTTTCTTATAACATACCATCAGATTCCTTTTTCTCCTCTTGCAGTTTCCAAACAATACTGAGAAATCATTCATATACTCAATTCAGTGGGGAAAGATAGCATGGTGATATCCAGGTAGCATTAGAGAAAGCAATATTCTACACCATGAATAAAATGGAAAGTACAAATTCATTTCCACAGGGAAGATCCACATGGCTAATTACTTCATCTGAATCAGAAATCATTCTTTCTTGTTATTTTTATGGCAAGTCAGCATTTGATTTAATCACATAAGGTATTTTATAGCACTAATCTACTAAGTAGGCATAAATCATCATAATGACCACCTGTTATACACAAATCCAAAACCAAAACAACAGTGATAATAACCACCCTCCTCTCTGCTCCTCCCTCAAAAATCCCCCCTAGAAAACAAAACACTCTCCAGTGCTAAAAATTCACTATTAACTATAGCCCTTAATGCTCAAGGTTTAATGCTTATTTCAAAACAATTTAAACCAAAGCACAGCTTTTTTTTCTTTTGCTTTTTTTCCCCTGCTAGGTTCATTTTGCAAGACAAAGCATAGCTTTTTAAAAATTTTTTTACAAATGTATCTAAACAGGGTAGATAATCAGAGGCACAAAGTGTCAATATATCTCTCTCCTCCCACTACCTTTCCATCTTCCTCACCTACTTTTGACATAAAACTCAGAATAACAGTTAACAAAATCAAACTTCTGAGGAAATTGGTACTTGAAGAATTTTTCACAAACCAATTATTTCCCAAACAAACTTTATTTTGAAAAGAATACCACAACACAGTCGTATAAATTTAAATATGACACATTGAGCAGTATTAATGAGTGCAATTATATAGTCATGCGCCTCATAATGACATTTTGGTCAACAACAAACTGCGCATATGGTGGTGGTCACATAAGACTATAATGAAGCTGGAAATATTCCTATCGCCTGGTGACATCTTGATGATCCAGACCTTGTGTAGGCCTAGGCTAATGTGTGTGTTTGTGTCTTAGTTTTTAACAACAAAAAAAAAAGTTTAAAAATAAAAAAAATAAGTTTTAAAAATAGAAAAAAGCTTACAGAATAATGATATAAAGAAAATATTTTTGTACAGTTGTTAATGTGCTTGTGTTTTAAGCTAAGTGTTATTACAAAAGCGTCAAAATTTTTTAAAATTAAAAAGTTTATCAAGTAAAAAATTTACAGTAAGTTAAATTTGTTATTCAATAAAAAATCAATTTAGCCTAAGCATACAGTGTTTATAAAGTTTACAGTAGTGTACAGTAATATTCTAGGCCTTCATTTTTGCTTACCACTCACTAACTCACCCAGAGCAACTTCCAAACCCGCAAGCTCAATTCATGGCAAGTGCTCTATATAGGTGTACCATTTTTTATTGTTTATTATCATATTTTTTACTGTACTTTTTCTATGTCTAGATATCCAAATACTATTGTGTTATAGTTGCCTACAGTATTCAGTATAGTAACATGCTGCACAGGTTTGTAGACTACAAGCAATAGGCCATAACACAGCCTAGGTATACAGTAGGCTCTACTATCTAGTTTTGTTAAGTACACTCTATGATGTTCTTATGACCATGAAATCACCTAATGATGCATTTCTCAGAACACATCCCTGTTGTGAAGTGAGGCCTGACTGTACATGTGAAGTCACAGTTCACGTTTGATTATTCCCATTAATGGAAGGGTGCAAGGACACAGCTAAACCAAAAAAACAGATAATTTAGAAACAACCATAGTCTATGTGTATGTTTTCATTTCACACTTGCATCCAAACATTTAGGTGAGAATTGATACAAATTCACGTAAGATTAAAAAAAGAATGCTGCTTGAATAATGAAAATTATTTTTACTTTTCTTGCTGTACTATAGATACAGATAGCATTGGTAATATTCATACAAAGTAGCACCATAGACTTCAGAGCAATAAGAATCAAAGGCAATATACACTTGATATCATTTTGTAAACTATAAAGGAATATTGTTAGTAAGTAAAGATTTGTGTTTAAAAGTATTAAGGATAAAAGCCAATTTCAGATAAAATTATAAAATCATCAATTTTTTGACCCAGGAAAGGTGTCTATTCAATGGTAGCTGCTGTAGGTTTGCCTCCTTTTTTGATGAGGCAAAAATGGGAAAATTTTCATTGGTTTACTAATTTCTTTTATCTTACAGATTTATTAAAGTTTAATACTTTAGTTACAGACTGCATCAATTAAGAGCTAGGAAGAGTAATCTGCTAGCCTTAAAACGTAAATGTTGAATATAAATACTACTCTCTACCTTGGCTACAGTATTTTGATACATTTTATTACAAAGAAACAAACACATAAATGATTTGTCCTATTTGTCATAATAGACCATTAGTTACTAGGAGCTGAACTTTATGCAGCTTAAGTGGAAGGCAGACTGTTTCAATGCACACCTATTTATATAAGTTATTAACTTTGTTACCAACTTCAGCATTGCACATCTCCTTAGCAAAGCAGTAGCTATTACCAAGTAAAGTCCAACAATTTTCCCTTTGTCCTCAAACAGAGACTCAGAGGCAGTAAAAGACAAACTATTTCATTATAACACGAAAATAGCAAGCTTTGGGCTATTGCAAAAGGCTTTTCAAATACGTCAGTCTCTAACTTGGAGAAAAGAGAGGGAGGCAGAAATACAGGGTGCTGATTTGTGCTACAACTTGGTCTCATGTTATGGTATGTTTCCAGGTGTGATATTTTTAAATGACAACTAAGAAAGTCAAACAAATCTTCATACATAAAAGTGGAAAACAGTCCAGAAGTCTTCTATTTAAATTAATTTTTTCTTCCCAATAACTTACCAGAAAGAAATGGGTACTTAGAAACCCAAAGGAGTTCTTTAAATAAGAGTCAGAAAAATATACAAAAATAAAAACCAAAAGCAAGAACAGAACATTGTTAAAAAATAAAACTTTCTTTAAAGATGATAACCCTCTCATTTAAGATGTATGCTATATAAAATGGGTAGACGTATCTCTATAACTCATCATGTTTGTATGTAAATTCTCTGGCAGATATAAATCCATCTTTATCTTCATCTTCTTTATCAAAAATATCCTCCACCAAAACATCATGATGACTTTCATTCACCACCGCACCATGCTTCTCAAATTCCTTCTTTAAATACACTTTAACCTACAAAATAACGGATCTCGTTAATAACTCTGATTCATAAGATGCTCACATTGAGCCAATTAATATCACAGACATAGACTGGTAGTTCATTTAACTGTATATAATAACTACTAAACAACTACTTTATGATGTATTTCTTTTCTTTTCTTTCTTTCTTTTTTTTTTTTTTGATCCAGGCATACAATGTGAATTAATCAAAACAGGGTAATTGGGGTATCCATCACCTGAGGTATTTAACATTTCTTTGTGTTAGGACCATTTTAATTTCAGTCTTTTAGTTATTTTAAAGTATACTCTAACATATTGTTGATTATTTTATGATATATTTCTAATGATAATAAAAGAATTATAAGAAATTTTTTCTCTTAAAAAAAACTATTGCTGTATTGTTATAGTAGAGACACAAAATATTGCTCAGAGTTAAAGATAAAGCTCATATCACATACACAATCCTTATATCAAATATAAGCCTTATATTATTTGAAAAATACCCAGTGAAAGCATACTACCTATTCTTACTCTGAGTCCAAATAAAGCCAAGTATTTGAAAGACCGCTCTCTTTCAATCCACTGAGTTATCCAGATCTATTTTTCTATTGAGTCAAAATTCCAAACACCTCTCTTAAAACCAGATTAAATGGTGGCATTTTTGACTTGAATAAATGTCTGCCAGCAGTAGGTGGTGGGGGTCTGGCTATAATCACGCCACACTCAGTGAGCCTAATCAAAACCTTCCAATCTCAGAAATCAAAGCAAAATCCAGTGGTGAGGCTACAATTTTCCCTTTTCATTCAGATGTTTAAAAATATAAACAAAATACTGTTCCAAATTTCCTCCTAGATTCACCATAATACAATTCAACCTGTATTTTCATTTTTAATATCTCCACTCTTCCTTCTGTTTAGAGCAGCAGTTTAAAATCTTCCTGCTCCCACCCCCAACATGCAAACAGATAGTGTATGTTTATTTTTAAGTTAAAGTGATTTAATGCCGTTGTGGAAAAAACAAAAGGATGAAACTCTATGGATTAATGTAGAATCTATCTACAGGATATTTGTGTATGAAAGGGGAAAATAAGAATATGTATTTATATTTGTTTATATTTGCATAGAGAAACACTGTAAGGATATATAAGAAATTAATAAAGCTGGATGAGGGGGTCACAGGGTAGAAGAGGATGTGGGTAGGACAAAGATTTAAATAAATATCTTTTTATACTGGGTTGCTTTTTGAGCCATATGAATGTGCTGTATATTCAATATTTTTTAATGAACAGGAATTAAGGTTTATCTTGGATGGAAGAAAAAGGCATATGACTGGTAACACTATGAGGTATTATAAATTTAGTGGCTGTGGATCATGACATTGTGGTTCATAACGACTCAGTTTATTCAAGACTCAATCATGTCCTGGCCATTAAAAAAGTAACATTGATGAAAGCACAAAATAAAAAAATGACTTGGTATCTGACCAGCTAGGCCAGAATGGAGAGTGCAGATAGATAAAAAACATGGGGATAAATGTCTACCTCCACTTCTTTCTCCACAGCATCCAGACTAAGGCGGGTATGTGTAGCAATGGCTGCAAAGCCTAAATTATAGGGAGAGCCTCTCCTTACTTTCTCCTTACTCAAAGGCCCTTGATGGGGCTGGGGAAGGTCCCCTGCCACGGAAAACCCTGGCTGGAGTGTCCTTACTCCAAGTGCTAACTTGAACAAAATTGAACATGTAAATTACTTGCTGTTAATTGCTAGGAAATCACTACAGAATGCATTTAACAGCCAGTCTATAGTTTTAAACAGAAACTGTCCACATGAGATATTTCTCAGGACATCTAGTTTCTTACACAGTAACCGCAAATGGGAACTGCCTTGGCCAAAATGCATCTTCCGAAGATCCAAGGGTAAGGATAAGATGCAGTGAGCCCTAAGCATTGGGGTGAAAGAAAAAAAGGCAAAAGACTGAATTGGTGCTTTTTAAGTCTCAGTATATCTCTCTCCAAAACAATGATTTCCAATAAAAAGTCAACTTCCAAAGCATCAGCATTTTTAAAAAACTTATAAATTAACTAACATTTTGCCTAAATAAAAATAAAATTTTTAAATGTGTTTCTAAAAAAGTGAGAGGAAGGAATGGAGGGAGGCAGAGGGTCACCTCATCTTTAGAGAGTTTCCAGTCATCATTAAGATCCATTTCTTGGAATGATTCATGGGATCTTGGTCCATTTCTAATCTCCAGGAGATCAATGTTGAATATCAGTGTACTCTCTGGAGGAATTTTACCTGGCATGAGGAGAAAAGGGGGAAAGTTTTATTTAAAAGATCACAAGTTTTAATAACAGAAAACTAGTGGTAATTGACAAAATATTTTTTAGCTGAATTAAGAAACCTTCCTAAGATTGTCACATATGATGGAAATTACTTATACTATAAGTAATAGTAGAATAGAATAAAAGAAGGAATAATCCAAACTAGTAGAGCAAAAGCTTTCTGTTTCTGGCATAATTTTTAAAAAGTACACAAATACATATACAGAGATGTTCCTAATGATCTGGGCATTACATTTCAAATATAACTGAGATATTACATATTATATGTCAACAATGACTTAAAAACCTTTAGATAATTCAGAGTTAATTACATTACAAGTAAATTACTAACTTTTGGGTCAGGGAGTCCTGACCTAAAAAGTACATATTAAGCTATTAATAGTACACACATCTCTGCCACTGGGAGGCAGTATATAATTGAATGAGCCCTCGTGTCATACTGGCTGGGATTCAAGTTTACATCTGCCCATCTCTAAGCCTCAGTTTCCTCATCTGTAAAATTTAGTTGATAGTATTTCCCACCTCAAGAATCTGTTGAGAGGATGAAGGGAGAAAATTCATGCAAAGTACTTAGCATTATACTTGACAAATAGCAAGCTCTCAATACATGTTACTGAGATATAATTATTTTACAGGCTTTAAAAATAATGTAAGAAGGTTAAAAAATTTCAAAAGGTTAGAAAGCACCTCTGCTAGTATAAAACATTATATATACGTTGAAGACATTTCATAGGAGGGGAACAATTAAAATGAATTTCTGAGAAGGGAGATAAAAAACTCTTTTTAAAAAATCAGCTTTGTTAAAGTCCCAGGGACCTAAAACAACAACAACAAACCAAACCAAAACCATGTGGGAAGTATGGATGGTTTTTTTCAAACTTGTTTCCTTATAATTATATTTAACATACAGTTCTGGGTAAACATGCTGAATATTTCTTAGTCACCCCCTCATCTCACATATTTTCATGAAAGAGCATTTGTAAGTTCCAAAGAGAAAAACATTTACGTTGCGTGCTGAAGCTTACCATTCCAGATCTAGACAGAGAAGAGACATGTACTAGGTCATTGATAAAACTGGTATCTTTCCAAAGGAGACATGCAAGCATGTACTAAAAGATTACAAAATTAGCGTTAAATACATATTAGAAGAATTAGTTTCATGGCACTCAGTTTGAAGGAAATGACTCAAATTTAGATCTCTAATTATTATGAAGTAAAACTGTGACAACTATAGTATGGGAAAGAGTAATGGACTGATACTACCTATAGTGGTCCCCCCTTATCTGCAGGGGATGCATTCCAAGACCCCCAATGGATGTCTGAAACTGTGGATGGTACCCACTCCTATACATACTATGTTTTTTCCTATATAGACATACCTATGATTATTTTTAATTTATAAATTAGGCACAATAAGAGATTAACAACAATAATAATAAAATAGAAAAATTATAACAATCTACTATAAAAAAGTTATGTGAATGTGGTCCCTCCCTCCTTCCTTCTCTGTTTCAAAATATTAAGCTATTTAATATTTTAATATTAATATTAAAATAATATTTTAGGTTCCAGGATGCCCAGGGTAAACCAAATGGGCTGGCCGTTGTTATGTTTGTGACTATGATACAAAGAAAACACATTGGAACTCTTTAGTAACTTTATTTTTTTTTATTGCTTTAGTGGATTTTTCCCACTTATAAATAGTTAAATTTATTAGCTTTGAAATTAATGAAAACAAGTAACTAAAACCTAAATTAATGAAAACAGGTAACTAAAACCACAAAAAGTGAGACTACAGATAAGGGAGAACTACTGTATATAAATGTTAAAGGTAAGACAATAAAGATACAGGAAAGTAGAAGAATACTTTTTAAGTATCAGAGAAACATTTTCTAGATACTTGATTTTCTTCTCTAAAGAAGATTATAATTAAAATAAGAATTGAGTTTGGTTAGTAAATCCTACCCCATGAACAAAATTTATGGAGCTAGTTCCATTTTAGAATATGTAACGCTTCACATATGGTACCTGTTTTCCTCCTCGGGAAACTGGGGCTGGCCATCCTGCCCACTGCGTTGTCAAGACCTAAGGATGCTGTGAAGTCTGTATTTGTACTAGATCAGAGTGGTTTTCTGTCTGGTTCTGATTTAAAAATTTATTTTCTTCATTACAGAAGTATTAATAATACATGCTCATTGTAGAGAATTTGGAAGATAGACCAGAAATAAATATGATACCAGTATCACAGTCCCTTGTTAACATTCTTATTTCCTTGTGATTGACTTTCTATGTGTATATACTTTTTTCCTATATTTACTATCATACTATATACACTATAGCTTTATTTCCTACTTTTATATATTAATATAGCATTATATCATACACATTTTGGATATAATTTTTAAAATCTTTGAAAATGCCATTTTAAATAACTGGGCCATATTTTATTTAGCTAAAACCTTTATCATTATACACTTATACACAGTTCTACTTTTTTTGCTATTAGAAACAATGCAGTGATGGACATCCCTGTTCATAAATCTTTCTCCTGATATCTAATTATTCCCTTAGGTTAGATTCCAATAAAGGCATTATAGGAAAAATGCGCATAAACATCTTCAGGCCTCTTGATATACATATCACCAAATAAACAGCTCTTTGGAAAGTTGTAGGGATTCCCACTTAAACACCGACTGTATGTGCCTACCCTGAAACAAACTAGCACAAAAGCCCTCTGGACCAGCTAGCCAGCTTGCTTCTGCTTTGTGACATAGGGAGAATTAAGGAGAATTAAATTCATTTCATGTCACTCCATTGAGTGCCATGGCATCAGCCTAGCTCACAGCAACCTCAAACTCCTGGGCTCAAGCGATCCTCCTGCCTCAGCCTCCCCAGTAGCTGAGACTACAGACATGCGCCACCATGCCTGGCTAATTTTTTCTATATATTTTTAGTTGTCCAGCTAATTTCTTTCTATTTTTATTAGACATGAGGTCTCACTCTTGCTCAGGCTGGTCTTGAGCTCCTGACCTCAAGCGATCCTCCTGCCTCCGCCTCCCAGAGTGCTAGGATTACAGGCGTGAGCCACCACACCTGGCCCACTCCATTAGTTTTTAAAATAAATTGTTAAAAGCTTTATAAGTAAATTTTAAAATGGGAATGAAAAGAACTTCCAATAAACATTAGCTATGAGAGACTTCATTGTCACGAGTCATATACAGCCCACATCTAAAACACATTGAAGGCCTTAATAACCCATATTTTAAATGTTCATTTATGTTGAGTGATCTTTATTTTTTCATTGTTAAAACAAATTGGAGAGTTTCAATTTGGGAGGATGAAAAAGTTCTAGAGATGCACAGTGGTGATGGTCATACAATAATGTGAAAGTATTTAACTCCACTGAACTATATATTTAAAAATGAGTCAAATGGTAAATATTATATAATATGTATTTTACCACAATTTTAAAAATCTACCATATTGATGAACAGTATTAGAGAGCAAAAGCTTCCAGAACCTGTTTCATTGTTAGCTTAGTTGCCCATTTAGGTATTATTGTTTTAATGGGTCATTTCAATTGATAATCAAGACACAATTATATTTCCTAAAGGAGTACAAGCCCTCTATTTACTTCCAGGAGGAAAAAAAAAATACCTAGTAGCTACTCTAACTTCTGTCTCTTAATTCAGAGAAGAAGAAGTCTAGTGCTATAGTAAGCAACACAGAAGTGTTATTACCTTTTCCTTCTTTTCCATAGCCCAGGGCAGGAGGAATGATGAGCTTTCTCTTCTCTCCTACACACATTCCTTTCAAACCCTGGTCCCAACCTTTCAGAGCCTCCAGGATGCCCAGGGTAAACCAAATGGGCTGGCCGTTGTTATGTTTGTGACTATGATACAAAGAAGACACATTGGAACTCTTTAGTAACTTTATTTTTTTTTTATTGCTTTAGTGGATTTTTCCCACTTATAGTTAAATTTATTAGCTTTGAAATGAATGAAAACAGCAATTCTTTATTTGTACACACACACCTCCAAGTCAACTTTATAGTACTCCAATTCACTGCCCATCTTTCTGGATGTAAATTTCACACAGTTGACTCAGCCTGAGAAGGGCAGAGGGAATAATAATCAAACAATTAACAACTGTTTCAGCATTTGCTGTATACCAGGTACTACCCTAAATTTTTTGCCTCTTTTAATTCTAACAACAATTCTATGATGTAAGTACTACTGTTACACCATTGTGTAGATGAGGAAACAGAGGTTAAGCATGCCAGTCTTTGACTTAACTTCAAAGTTCAAGGTCTTAACCACAAAGTTACGCTGTCCAGGAAGGCCACTAGGTTGCAGAACAGGGAGAACATAATGGAAAATGGCTGAGTTTGGGAAGGAGGATGAGAGGCTAAGGAGAATCTACTGCCAACACATGGGGGTCCATGAACACATCAACATGGAGAGTCAGGAGCACAGCATGTTATAGCTTGCCTACAAACTGTCCTGAATTACGGCCTGCTGATGGCACAGATGGGTGGAAAAGGCTGTGTTTCATCCCTGAATCCCCACTCAGACCCTGGCCCAAGTTCCCTCCCCAGGGGTCTACGGTGGGGCTATGTAGGGAAGTCTGGAAGAGTAGCCCCTCAAGGACTGGGGAGGAAGGAAATAGTCAAGATGTCCTGACTTATGAGCTAAAGAGAGGCTAGCCTAAGAAAACCAATCTGCCAAGCTACTGGGAAACTTCAGCTTTCTTTTGGTGCAATAAGGAAAGTGTTCTATTCAAGGATATCTTGTAGGTGAGAATAAGAAGTCATTCAACAAGGGTTCATGGGTACCAAGGTTACTAAATCCAGCTAAATGCCATTTTTTTCCCGTCTTCTTTAATTTACCCCCATGATTGAAGTAACAAAATGCCAACTGTAGAAAAGTTGGGAAGGCTAGAAAAGAAAAAAGAAGGAAGAAACAATCTATTACCCAGCACGGACTACAGTTTTGGCACATTTCTTGTTTCAGCTATGTTACAGCTACCATAACCATAGGCTATGGTTCTAGAAATGGCAAACATGCTTTATGGACTGATCATTTGATGGTATTTCTTCACAATATTCAAGAGGAGTTAGTTGCTTTTCACCATTTATGTAAAGGCTGCATGACTACAGTCTCCTCACCAGTATAGAACTAAGTAATGAACTGCTAAATAATATCCCATGGATAGCACCAAAAATGGCACAGATTTTTGGTTCTGAGGCTTGAAAGAAATCAGGCGGGGCCTAAAAGAGACCAGACTAAAAATAAGAATGTAATTAAAAATTTTAAATGCAAATCACAATATTGTTTAATGTGCACTGTGGCACCTGCCTTGTTGACAAGAAGAAATGGCTGCTGAGAATTCTATGGCAAGCCATCTTTCTGGAACTTTTTACCAGGGCTAACAGAGTTCAGAGAAGAGTGCCATTCACTTCCTGCAAACCCCATGACAGACCAGGTCTGAATGTCCAGTAAAGGCAGTTTATCAGAAAACAAGGTCTAAGATGGGCCATGAAGCTTCACTGTTTTTACTTCATGTCATTCCCTCTATCTACAACATCCTCCTTCCCCCTTTCTACCCCTGGAAACCTTTGCCCATCTTTCAAGGCCCATCTCACTTATGGTCTCTGAGACGTCTTTCTCTTTCTCCACCTCTCGTCGCATCATCAATTCCAGGCTCTATCATGCTTTGCTAACACTTTGAATATTCTGTACTCATATCACCCAGTCCCCCAACCTTTTTGGCACTAGGAACTGGTTTCATAGAAGAAAATTTTTCTGAGGACTGGAGATGCGGGGAGGGCGGTGGGGGCTGTCATGGGTAGGGGAGTGTGTGATGCAGAGCTCAGGTGGTAATGAGCAGCCTGTCTCCTAACAGGCCACTGACTGCTAATGGGAGTTGGAGACTGCAGCTCTGTGTCACTGAGTTATTTACTTGTCTCCCTCCCCTCCGTAGATGGTATACTGGTAGAGGACAAGAACCAGCTGCTAGTCATCTATGCATTTCCAGGGCCTGACTTGTGGCCATTCAACAAGAGTTTGATAGATAAATGAATAGATGAGGATGATTCAGAGCCAAAATTTTTAAAACCCCTTTGTACCCAGCGCAGAGCCTGACATAAAGGAAATGCTCACTAAATATTTTTGAAATGGAATCAATGAAAACCAATGCCTGATTGGAAATCATTATATTTGTAAACCTTTTCCATGTCACAGTTTCTTTGTTTACAGGACAGAAAGTATAGTGCAACCATCTGAAAATCCTTCATGTAAAATAACCACATCCACCCCATCAATGAAGTCTTACTTTCCAGAAAGAAGCAAATGACTACAGAAATCATGGTCCTGTGCCTTGTCCAAAATGTCGACTGTCAGAACAAAAGTTAAATAGGTCAATGAAACAGCATTAGTATATCCTTCAACAGGCAAATAAGTGACTGTGTATTTTGCTCTTCAAGTTGCTGTGATAAGTTTTAAGTTATTATCACCTACACCAAATTAAAAATGGAATCAAATCATTTTTCCCTAATGAATGGAGTTTGAGATATAAGAATTCGTTTGAGCTTTTTCTACTTATTGCATAATTATATGTCTAGATAGTTTTGCAATATTTCAAAAACTCTAGTTCTAATTTTTATAATAAAAAAAGTAACCGCTTTATCCAGACCACGTTTCCAATAATACCTTCAAAGGCCTGTCTCGTTATATAGAATTGGCTTTAAACAATTTCCTTTCCCCAAAGAAGGAAATAAGATATTTCAGCTTGTTAAAAAAGAGATAAAACCAGGTTCACGTTACCTTTCCTGTTGGAGAACTGGTATGGGGGGGGTGGGTTCTTTATTATTATACTTTACAAGGAGGGCTTAATTACTTACGTGGAGTGAAATAAAGAGCCGTCCTTTTCTAAATAGCCTTCATAGTGGACCAACATCAAATCCCCTCCTTTGGTTTTGCGATGGCAGATGAATGGCTTCTGGAGAACTTCAATTTTCACTTCTGGTTCAGGGATCAGAGCCCCAATCAAAGAAGTGACTAGCAGCATCAGGATCGCGTTCCACAAGAAAAGCCTCATGTTGCTGAAGCAGGAAAGAAGTCCCTAAAAAAACAGAGAAAGGGCCCTTGACTTCATAGAGTTAAAGATGTAGTTGAAGGCTAGGGACAACGGCCTCTGGCAAGTTCAGGACTCCCCCTTCCTTCCTAGAAGACGTGGCACATTTACTACTAACAACTTTCCTACACTCTGCGAACTCACCTTTAAAGAGTTAAACCCAAACCCGGGCTTGACTGGCTCTTATTACGCAGCTGTCTGGAAAGAGCGGCCTTCTATTGGTTAGCGGTGCTGTCCCTCAGGCACCTCTCCAGCCAATGACGCTGCAACAATGTACTTTATAGTTTGGCCGTGCCCGGCAGTTCCCAGGCGGCGAGCCACCCGGAGTGGTCCTAGAGCCCGGCGGATTAAGGAACTCAACAAGCTGTGACTTTGGGAAAGGGCTAGGGCGTGGAGCCAACCGGAAACTCCGCAGGCAGACTTACCTATGTAAAGAACCCCAGCTGAGTAAGGTGGGAGAAGTCCCGGGGCCCGGGGAAACTGTAGGCGTTTCAGGAAAGACTTGTTTACGCTCGCCGTTGGGGAGCGTCCCCCCTCCAAAGATGCCATAATCCTGCGCTTCCGCTGCTTGGTAACTTACAGTATAAACTATAAAGACTTAGCGTTTTAGGGTTCACAAAGTGTGTTCCTGGTGCATGGACCTCACTACACCAGTAAGACAGGTTCCTTTTTCCCATTTAAAAGATAAGTAAATTTAGGCTAGGAAAGGTTGAGTGTCCTACTTAAATTAAGGTCATTTGACGCCAAAACAGTTGAGCTCCGCCTTCAATTCAAGTCTGATTCTTTCCACAGCACCGCGTAACGTTGCGGCTGCTACTAATTGGCAACCTTGGTGCAGAGGGTAAATAATTGACACGCACGTGCAGAGCCCCGCTTTAAAGAAAAAATGGTAATCAAGCTTACGAATTACACAGCCTCGTCTTAGTTTACATTTTCTAGTTTTACATTCTTCGTCTAATTTCAAAAGCAATACGTGCTCATTGATTTGTAAGAAACTGGAAGCAGTAGGATTTCCAGATAAAATACAGGAGCCGAATGAAATTCGAATTTCAGATAAATAACAAATAATTGTTCTGTATTTTATTTACTAAATCTGGCAACCTTACACTAAAGAAAAAGAAAGATCGCCTCTAACGCCACCATCCACGAATGCGTGCATCTGTGACAAATACCTAAAGCAATCTGGATTTGGATTGTACACTTTTCTCACCTTCTCTATCCATTTACTCTATTGTTGATATTTTTCCTGGTCAAATATCCTTAGCACGGTGCATTCTCACAGTTTAATGGATTTAGGAATTCACTAGGGATCTCCTTAAAATGCAGATTTTGATTCAGGAAGTCTGGGCTCAGAGCGAGATTCTGCGTTTCTAATAAGCTCCTAGGTGATGTCGACGCACCTAGGTGTGGTCCATGAACCACACCTGCAGGAGCGAGGACAACACCTATTTACACAGCGGCCTCACGGTATTCCATCCTGCAATTCCACTCATCCCGGCACGCTCCACTGTCTGGGACCTAGGGTGTGGGGGATTCGATAGCTATTAAATAAGAATCGGACTGTGGGGACTAGAGCCCAGGGAGTATCGTCAGCGGTCACAAAGACCTCCGCGCATCGGGCGGTGGGAGCCTACCCTTAGGGCACGATTTACAGTCAGAACTGTCCCACACTTGTCTCGGGGGCCTCCCTCTTGCCTTCTCGCCCACAGCCTACTCCCCAGCCGGCTGCCCCGGCCTCAATTTCCCCTGCCGGCCTTTCCCGCTACGTCAGCCCGGCCGCCGCGAAGCCCCGGAGTGGATTTTGGGAACGTGCGCGAGCAAGGCGCACTGGGCATGCGCGAGCGCGCGCCGCGCCGGGGTTCCAGGGTTCGGGTAACGCGCGGTGGCGCCGCCCGCGACCGCCGGCCTGGTCCGTGGCAATTTGAAGGCTTAGCCGCCCGTCGGGCCCACCCGGTGCCTCGGCCTCCCGTGCACAGCGCGCCCGGCCCCGCCGCGCAGGCCCACCGGCTGCCCGCGGCTTCTCGCGCCGAGGCCGCCGCAGTGACCCGGCCCCCGCGCCGAGGATGTGAGGCTGGCCGGGCGTCCCCGCACCGGGCCCGGGCGCCGGGAGTGGGCGTCTGGGCCGCGCCGGGCGATGGCCCTGCTGCCGGTGCTCCTCGCCTCCTGGGCCCTGGGGCAGTGAGGGGGCCGGCGGCCGTGGGCGCCATGGAGGGGGTGCTGTACAAGTGGACCAACTATCTGAGCGGTGAGTGGGCGCGCCTGCGGCCGGTCCTTTGTCTGAGTGGTCGGAGGGCGGCGTCGGGACGCGCTTGGGGGTCGGGGTCACGGTCCCTCCTGAGACCGCGGGGGCCGGCGCAGAGCGGGACTATTTCCTAAAGCAGTTCTCTCACAGGACACTGTCACCCCTGCTGCACGGACACAGCCCTCTCTTGGGGATGGGTGAGAGCAGTAGGTGCCCTTTCCCTTCAAGGAAAGCTAAGGTTTGGGGTGACTTGCAAGGCACAGGGCCCCCGACGTCAGCAGGAGGAAGGCGCTGACGCCCCCATTGTGGGGTCCTCTGAGAGTCCCTCGAATTCTGGCGAGGGAGCCGGACTCGCCTGGCCTGCAGCTGGTTTGGGAGGTTTCAAATGAATGCCAGCAGTGACCTGGAATTCCAGAGGTGAAAGATCTTTTATCGGAGTCCTCAGTGCAAACGCTTTCCCTTTGTCACCTTCAGAGTCATCTGCATGCAGACCAGGGTATCGGAGTTCCAGCTCAAAGCTCCAAAGTATCCACGAGGTTTTTTATTTTCTCACTGAACATTCCTTTTTGTTTTACAGACTAAGAAATTGCCCTAAAATGAATACAAATATTAGCAACTGTTTCCTTGCCTTGCCCAGCAGAATGGCTTAAAAATAGCACCCCGCCCCTTTTCCAATTTGTGGAAGTAAAAGCTGTATATCTTGAGAAGGTTATAACTGTTCTTCAGCTGTGGAGATGGTTCAGAACGAACATTTTTGCGTTTGTGCAACCAGTGTTTATTAATAATAAAAGCATATATGCTGGAAACTGTGCTAGGCGCTTTTTTTGAGATTAAACTTTTTCTTAAGGATAATGGACTAGTTATTTAAAATTTTAATGGCAATATGTTTGAAACCAGAAATGCTGCCAGTATCTTAGAGTGGGAGAGAGAGATTTTCTCATCCTTTATTTTGTGGGACGGTTTTTTAAAGAATGTAGTGTGGGGATGCCCTGGGTGTTTTAAGGGCAGGTGTATCTGGAAGGATCCATTGCATACTGTCTTTAAGGAGGTCACAGAGCACAGCAAAAAGTGCACCTGTTGGGTTTACCCAAAATCTTTTCCTTTTGCGTAGTGTAGTTAGCAGAGAGTTCTCCTGTTTATTTTTTCCATAATCATTAGTAGGGACTGAATGAGGAGAGACGTTTTCTTTAGAAAACTTGGCTTTTGCTTCAGGTACCTTTGGTGGAGTTAGCAATTAGATTAGATATGGGTAACTCAAAGCTGGGCTTTGGTTTGCTGAATGACAGAGGTTGATTAAAGCTATAGTAACCTAAGGGGAGGAGGCTTGACCAGGCAGTTTTCCTTTTGAAGTCTCTCTAAGCTCATTGTCGACTTGTTCCCTTGACCCATGTGCCTCCTCCTCTGGGCATACTGTTCATAGAAGCCCGTCACACCACTGGGTACTTTTCCGGATATACTTAGATTTATAGTTCAGCACATTCTCTTCCAGTAGGAGATAAATTTGCTTTGTGAAGGAACAGTAATAGCCTAGGAGAATGACATGCATTCTTATTTCCTCCACCCTTTACCCTCCTTTGCAAGTTGGTCTTCCAAAAGAGCATGTGCATTGTGTGTTAATGACAAGCTACTTTTAAAAGGCTTGTTTTAAAAAGTAACTTTTTTTCTTTGTGGTTTTGCACATAATAACTTTAAAACATGTATCTCAATCCAAAGTTTTGTTCATTCTGAATTTTTCTCCAAAAGGAGTACATAACCTGTGCATCTGTATATTTCTGTTCTGCTGACAGCTTGATACAGGATTCTTTTTGTTGAATTTGAGTGGAAAAGTTAGGAAATCAGTTTCCTAGTTGATTGACCAGTTGATCTTTTGAATCCTTGGAGGATGTTGTTAATTTTATTCACCACCTACTATGTGCTGGGCACTGTGCTAGGCACAGGGGAAGCAATGTTGAACAGGTGGATAGCCCCTGCCCTCCTTAAGCCTGCAGTGTGGTAGAGAATAAAGATGCTAATTGGCTAAATGATCAGAAGCATATTCTAATTGTGTGTGATTGGACGGAAAAGGAGGCTATTCTGGGTTGTGGGGAAAGGCTTCTTTGAGGAAAAAATTGAAGCAGAGCCTGAGGATAAATAAAGCTAGTTAGGTGGGGAGGTCAAGGCAGAGGAGCAGTAAGGAAGAACTTTTCAGGCACAGGGGATGCCAGTGTGAAAGCCTCAAAGCAGAATAGAGACTGGTGAATTTGAGGAAAGAAAAGAGGACCTATCTGGCAGGATAGCTGAAGAGAGTGAGGCTCCAACAAAGATGCAGGAGCATGTGGGAGCCCTGATATTAACAGGGCCTCAAAGACTGGTTTAAACGCTGTGATGTGATTGTGTATGTGTGTGTGCATGCATGTGTGTATTTGTGATAGAGAAATGATGAACTTGTTTAAAAGCTTACTCTGGTTGCAGTGTACAGTAGAAAGTTTGCTGCCTTTGTATCTCTCCTGCTGCATTTATTGTATTTTGTCAAATACTATGTATAACTATTTTGTGAACTTCTCTTGCCTCTTGAATTTAAGTGGCAAGTATCAATTACTGAAAGTTGGAGACGTCATCAAGCCCTGAGAATAGTGTCTAGATTGCTTGCATGAGTATACCCTCTAAAATGCAGAAAGAGAAAGGAAGAAAAGTCTCTTTTCCTTCAAATGCTAGGCATACTCAGATACCCTAAGCTCCTCCAGTAAAAAATGGAAAAAGAGAGAGAGAGAGAGGGAGCTTATGTGTGTTTTCTTCAGTCTTGAGCCATCCTGTCTTTTGAGGGGTCGAACATTGGATATTCTGGGATTTAGTGTCAAAACTTCTTTTCAGATATTATTATAGAAGATTAAACCTGAGATGAAAAGAGAACAAACGAAACATTTTATAGATACCCATATTGTGTGAAACACAATGCTAGGCATTGTATGTTTGTTATTTGTGTCTTTTAAGACCTAAAAGTTAAGGGGTATTATACATGCAGCGTGAAGCGTTAAATGCTCAAGAACACTGGTTCAGGAGTCAGAGAGACCTGAAGTCTGATTCCAGCTCTGTCATTGTCAACTGTGGAGTCATTTTACCATTCTGAATTTTAGTGTCTTCCTGTATAAAAATAATCGAATTTACCAGTTTATAATAAGAATGGTAAAAAAATTTATTAGCACTTGCCATGTGCCAGGCACTATTTTACACATTTTACATGAATTAGTTCATTTAATGTTTGTAGCAATTTTGAGAAACGGTTGCCTTTATTGTCCTCTTTTCCCAGATGAAAACACTGAGGTACAGAGAGGTGGAAGTTGCCCAAGGTCAAGCAGTTATTAAGTGGCTCCAGAGACAGTGCTCCATTACATAACACTTTTACAGGTCCTTCCTGCTTTATCATTATATAATTCCAGCTGATTCATAACATACCTATATATAAAGCATGTTTGACCTAGAATAGACGACTCTGGGGGTGGGAAGTAGGGAGGAGTTCAGGAGTGAACAAGGCTTTGAGTGCCCAATGTTATGCATATGTTTTGCTACGTGGAGGTTTCTGAGCTGTGCTTTTCTGCTTTGTGGTTTTAGCTCCTATTCCTGCCATTCAGCAAATAGGAGGGCTGCTGTCATGTGCTTTGGCCAGCTGTAGGCTTCTTGGATCTCTCCAGCAGGTTAGGGCTCTAGCACATTGCAGCTCTGCATTCCAAAAGTAACAGAAGCTTGTATCATGCTGGCCAGATGGTTGTCACTAAGGAGGTGCTATAATTTTGTTTCCCTCCAGGTGGAAGAAGGTGACTCTTGCCCTATATGTTTTTGCTTTTGTAAACAGTGCCAGGAAGACATCTGGAATATGAGTGATCCAGAACAGGATTCATGGTCTCACAACCACTGGTCAATCTTTTTTGTTGCTGTCGTTTTGACGTCTTTGTTGAGATAATAATTCATGTGCCATAAATTCCATCCATTTAAAATGTACAAGTAAGTGGTTTTAGTATATATACAGAGTGCAACCATTACCGCAGTCAATTTTAGAACATTTTCATTATCCCAAAAAAAACCCCAATACCCATTAGCAGTCACTACCACAGCCAGCCCTCACTCTTGGCAACTGCTAATCTGTGCAGAGATTTGCCTATTCTAGACATTTCATATAAATGTAATCATACAATATGTGGTCTTTTGTGACTGGCTTCTTTTCCTTAGAATAATGGTTTTTTTTAGTTGATCCATCAGCATGTATCAGAATTTCATTTCTTTTTATGGCCAAATAATATTCCATTGTATGGATATACCACATTTTGTTTATCTGTTCTTCAGCTGATGGACATTTGAGTTGTTCCTTTTTGT
The DNA here is from genome assembly GCA_963574885.1 of Lepilemur ruficaudatus. Taxonomy (NCBI): domain Eukaryota; kingdom Metazoa; phylum Chordata; class Mammalia; order Primates; family Lepilemuridae; genus Lepilemur; species Lepilemur ruficaudatus. The sequence goes on along the minus strand of CAUYRT010058609.1, from coordinate 6,382 downwards.
TTTTTAGTTATTTTTAGTAAAAGCTGCTGTGAACACTCGTCACACAGCTAAAAAGTCTCGGGCCAAGTCTACCTGACTCCACCTTTCCATGACTTCACACTCTATGCCCCAGTGTGGGCACAGTGGAATGTTGAAGCCAAGAGTAGAAGTGAGGGTGATTGGGAAGGCCTCAGTGACTGACCTGGGGAGATGGGGCAGAAGTGACTCTCAGATTTGGAGCTTGGCTGGCAAAAGGATGCTGAGTCTGTTGAGAGAGTCATTACAGTCATAGGAAAGATGATGTGTTAAGCCTGGAAGGAACCTTAGTTACTCAGTGTAGTCCATCTCTCAGTTTATAAATTGGAAAATAATGACCAGAGGAATTGATATTGATGACACAGCTGGATGTTATGAATCTGACCAAGATTTCCTGACTCTATTTTCTTGAGTAAGGTGCTGGTGGATGTAAAAGAAGCACTGTCCAGAACAAATACTCAGTTTGGTAGCCCAAAGCACACAGAAGAAGTGACTTAACAGCAGGCTCTAACAGAAGGTTCTAAAGAGAATTTGATATAATCCGTTGTAATTATAGTCTCCTCACCATCTACATACTCTCCACTAGACTGTTACTCCTTGAGAGCTGGGATCTTTTCTCTAAATCTCGAAGCCTGGCAAATTATAAGTGCTTAAAAAATACTTTCTGAATTAATTAACGGTAAATTAAGAAGCCTGTAATTTTGATAATGCTTAGTTATTATCTGTTACGATGGAGAGAGGAGTATTTCTTCTCTTTCTTTCCTCCTCCACAGCTATAGGAAAAATATTACCGACCTGGGAAAGGAACCCAAGACTTTGCCATCCACTTTCCTATCTGGAGGTCCCCCTGAGAAACTGAGATATGGGGGCGGGCTGTGATGGGATGGGGTGTGTCTGAGCACCCAGGCTGGACATTGGAAATCACCAAGGCTGTGAAGGTCAGGGGTCGTATTTAATCAATAGCTGTGCTTTGCTTCAGTTTAAAATGGTGGATATGTTCACTATTACCATATGTATGTAGCATGCAAATATATAGTGTATTATAATCATAATATATGGCTTATGAACATAGAAACCGTAATTTATGGTGAATAAATTAAGTCTTGACTCACCACTTCACAAAGATTGTCAGTCCTATCAAGAAATTTAATCTCACTTTATTGTCTTGACAGTGGTTGGTTACTCTCTTGAATCAGATTCTCAGAGAGAATTGAGTTTCCTGTTACTTTGTATTAGGGTAGAGATTTACAGGTTTTGAAAGCTGAAAGAGACTTGTCAGGCTGCAATTTTGTAAAAAAAGAAAACTAAAGCTGCAAGAAGTAAAGGAACTTAACCTTTTATTTCTCCCATTTCTACCCCCCACCCTTAATTATGGTCACTAGTTTTTCCTCTGATGGTTGATGAAAAAGCATCTTTCCTTCGCTTGTTTCTTTACTTTTGGCTTACTTTTTTAGAAAGGATTTAAATAGCCCCTTCTCTTTTTTTTCTGCATTTTTTTTTGTTTTTTTGTGAGACAGTGTCTCACTCTGTTGCCCTGATTAGAGTGCAGTGGCATCATCATAGCTCACAGCAACCTCAAATTCCTGGGCTCAAGCGATACTCCTGCCTCAGCCTCCCAAGTAGCTGGGTCTATAGGCCTGAACCATGATGGCGCTGGGCTAATGCTTCTATTTTTTTTTTTTTTTTAAGTAGAGATGAAGTCTTCCTCTTGCTCAGGCTGGTCTCAAACTCCTGAGCTCAAGTGATCCTCCCGCCTCGGCCTCTCAGAGTGCTAGGATTACAGGCGTGAGCCACCGTGCCCAGCCTCTGCATTTGTACATAGCAGCATTTCTTATGGATTTTAAAAATTCATAATGTGTTAATGTTTTCTTTTTTACCTGTTTTTCTTGTTAAACAGTAAGATCATAAACTTCTGGTTTCCCATAACACTTTAATTGGCAAAAGTTCTGTAGGAACTATGATGGGTTTATAAGCAAAGTGATGTACTTTTAGCATAAGGCTGACATTTTACTTAGTGGGCATTATACTAATTGTTTCTTTAAGAATGTCACTATTGAGCCAAGATAGAATAAATCCACTATAGTCTCTCTTTCCCGCTGATTATAATGAAAAAGCTGAATAAAATACAGCAGCAGAATGTTACATTTTTTAAAAAATGTATATGGAATATTCACCAAGATAGACTGTATCTGGGCCATAATAGAACATTTTCAAAAGAATATTCTGTGTTTTTAACAAAAGTAAACTACAAATCAATAACAGAAAGATGTAGAAAATCCCCAAATATTAATATTAGGAAATTAAACAGTATACTTTCAAGTAACCCATGAGTCAAAGTGAAAGTCTTCAAGAAAACTGGGAAATATTTTGAATTTAAAATGAAAACATAACAGCGGTTGACCCAGGGGTAAAGGGCAAGGGAAGGACTTGGTAGCACAGGGAGTTTTGGGGGAACGTACTTTTTCTGTGTGGTGATTATTGTGGTGGTTGTTAGAGGACTATACATTTACCAAAACTCAGAATTGTCCCCCAAAGAATGAATTTTATTTTATGTAAATTAAAAATAAATTTTAAAAAATTTTGTGTCAGTTTAACAGAGTGCAGTTTTTTTTATAGTGGTGTGTTTGGATGAGCTACTTGTCACAAGACTGCTGGGGAGAAAAAGGAAGAGAAGCTACAGTATTTTTTAGTCAGAAGTGGGTATGACTCACAATGACTTTTTTGGTTTGAATCTTTAAAGGAATAAGGACATCTCCATTTAGAAATTTTGATTTAAAAATGGTGGCTGTTGTTGGGAAATAAAAAAGGAAGAAATTTCAGTGCAAAATTAACGTGGCTATGCCAGTTTACATCCAAATGTAAGTGCATTTTTTCAAGGAAATTATGCTTATTGAAAAAATGCATATTGTTCAACATTAGTTGAACTTAAAAGCCTTTTGGCCAAATATAAGGCAAGTGAATTTTACAGACAGTTGCTTGTCGATTAAGTGTAGAAAGGCATTTGCATTGAGTGAGAAAAGAACAAGCTGGTAGCAGTTTTGGATTAGTGATCTTCAGATCTTCAATTTCTTTGAACAATGTTTTATAATTTCCAGAGTGTAAGTTTTATTCCTGAGTAGTTTATTCTTATTTTGATGTTACTATAATTTGTTTTCCATGTTTCATTTTCAGATTGTTCATTGCAATTTTACAGGAATAAAATTGATATTTGTATATTGGTTTTATATCCTGTTGCCTTGCTGAACTATTTAGTCTAATGGTTTTTAAAGTGTATTCTTTGTTTTTTGTTGTTGTTAATTTGTTTAAAATATATAAGAGCATGTCTGTGAATAGAGCTAGATTTGCTTCTTCCTGTCCATTATGGATGCCTTTTAGTTCATTTTCTTGCCTTATTACCCTGGCTAGAACCTCCAGTACAATATTAATAGAAGCGAGAGCAAGTATCTTTGTCTTGTTGCTAATATTAGAGGAAAAGCATCCTGTCTTTCACCATTATGTGTGCTAGCTGTGGGTTTTTGTAGATGCCTTTATTAGGTTGAAGAAGTTCTCTTCTATTCCTAGTTTAAGTGGGTTTTTTTTGTTTTTTGAGACAGAGTCTCCCTTTGTTGCCCGGACTAGAGTGCCGTGGCGTCAGCCTAGCTCACAGCAACCTCAAACTCCTGGGCTCAAGAGATCCTCCTGCTTCAGCCTCCCCAGTAGCTGGGACTACAGGCATGCACCACCATGCCCGGCTAATTTTTTCTGTATAGTTTTAGTTGTCCAGCTAATTTCTGTCTATTTTTAGTAGAGATGGGGTCTTGCTCTTGCTCAGGCTGGTCTCGAACTCCCGAGTTCAAACGATCCGCCCACCTCGGCCTACCAGAGTGCTAGGATTACAGGCATGAGCCACCGCACCCAGCCTATCCAGTGATTTTTGTACATTTAGTGAGATGACCATGTGATAGTTTACAGCTCTTTTTTTTTTTTTTTTTTGGCAGAAAAACCCAGTGCAGACAGGCTTGAAGTAAAAAGGGACATTTATTGGCTCATTTAACTGCAGAGTTCAGGGGATATCTTACTTTCAGGCATGGCATGGTCTGATTGAGGGGTTCAAACACTGTCATCCAGATTTGCTTCCTTCTCCCTCTGTCCTTCAAATTCCTCCACCCCCATTTTCATTTATGTGGGAATCATGTTTAGGTCCCATGTAATGCCAAAATGGCTGCCAGCAGCTCCAAGCAAATATCCTTAAGATCAAAGAAGAGAGACTGTCTCCATTTCTTTCTACCTTTTCACAGTCCCAGCAAAAGTCCCAGAATTATCTATGGTTGGGCCACTTGCCCATTCTGGAACTATCATTGAGGACAGGGGATATGAAGCTCTAGTTAGGCTTTGAATCACATAGCCACCCTGGAACTGGACAGCCCCACCCAAGCTACATGGATGGAGTGTGGACAAGGGGGTTTTCAGCAATGGAAATGTGCTGGGTGGATGCTAGATTGCCAAAAATGAATGTCAGGTATGCTTGGTATAGTGAAATAATCCAGAATAATACAAAGTACATGAAATCGCCATTCTTTTCTTACCCCTACTGCACCCCTGGCAGTAGTAGCTGCTATGAGCTTACACTCTTCCCTGCTCATTGAAGTTTCTTGTCTAATCCTTCCAAGCCGGGAGTTTGGGTAACACCACATTCCATCTCTAGAAGAGGATGGCAAAAGAGGGTGGGGCTTGGTTAGGAAGATAGTCTAGTGGTAATCTAAAGGATCAGGGACTAGTACAGACCCACAGTTTTCACCTGCACTTTTGTTACCTTGAGTATTTTGTCATTTCCAAGGTAACAGCAGTTTAATTTAAAACAGTAAGTGGATTAATGGCCTCTTCATCATCCATCTCTCTTTTCTCCTACAATTCATTATTCCTGGGCTGTATCCGAGTTTCCCAGCACTTGACGTCATCCCAGCAGTGTGTCCCAATACTAATATAGACTCTTCCTCACTCTGTATTTCAATTTTGGCTAATTTCTGTGGTCTCTTAATGTGCCTTCTGAAATTCCAGGAACTTTATACTTGTAAGAAAAGTTTTTCTTGGTCACAGTTTCTGTGGTTACAAACTACAGAAGAAAATAGCAATATACTGAACTTTCCCCTAATATAATTATAACTTTCCCTAGATAAATGTAGAACCTGTTTATAAGGAAGGTGTTGTTTCAGTTACTGTTGTACTTTACCAGCTGCTTTCAGAACTAGTACTGTAGCTGTGCTTTGTTGGGGGAGAGGGGTGGCAGGGAAGGGATTATTTAACATTTTTTTAGATTCCTGTAAGATAAAACTAGTACATTTTTTTCAATTTTAAGACTTTTTTTTTAACATTTCAACAACTCTGAAATCAGGAAGCAGTGCCATGCTGTCATTTAATTGGCTGGGGTTTTTTTTTTTTCCTTCATGTGTTACCTAAAATAATGGTGTGTCTTAAAACTGATGATGTAATGGTTAATTTTAAGTGTCAATTTGATTGTGCCCAGACATTAGGCCAAACATCTTTGGAGCCTGTCTTTGAGGGTGTTTCTGGAGAAGATTAACATTTGCATCAGTAGACCAAGTAAAGTAGATGGTCCTTCCTCATGTGGATAGGACTCATCCAGTCAAAGACTGGAATAGAATTAAAAGGCTGAGAAAGAGGGAACTCGTCCCACTGCCTTGAGCTGGGTATTGGTCTTTTCTTCTTCTTTTTTAGTTTTAAAATTTTAAATAATTTTTTTTTGAGACAGGATCTCACTATGTTGCCCAGGCTGGTCTCGAACTCCTGAGCTCAAGTGATCCTCTCACCTTAGCCTTCCAAGTAGCTGGGATTACAAGCACATACTACTACGTGCCTGGCTTCAGCGTTGGTCTTTTCTTGCCTTCACTGGCTCGTCTTGGTTCTCAAGCCTGCTGGCTTTAGGAATGGAACTTATACCATCAGCTTTCCTAGCTTGCTGACTGAAGGTCTTGGGGCGTGTCAGCATCCATGGTCACATGAGCCAATTCCTTATAATATTAATACATCTCTTTATCCACACATATATACACACATCCTGTTGGTTCTTTTTCTCTGGAGAACACTAATACAGATGCATCATAACATTTGATAAAATATAGCAATAGAAGATGTCCTGAATGCCTTCTGCAAAGAAGTCATGGTGAATTTGAGGAGTTTCACACCAAGCAGAGTCATGGTAGTGAAAACATGCTACTCTTCTATACCAGGATAGCTTTCTGGGAATGGGAAGCCAAGGTTTAGGAGTTTTTTTTTTTTTTTTTTTCTTTTTTATTGGGGGAAAACTACAAAGCATTTACAGTATAATGTTTACAGTCACAATTTATAGTGAGCTGATTTCCCAAAATAT